>JAHREE010150143.1:56891-89918 GCA_033628505.1 Tringa tobata | reverse complement strand
CTCAACTTCATTGCAAGGAATCTTTGAAGCTATATTGAAGATCCAAGTAAAGTATGTTTTCTGTATGAGATTGGTAGTCCTTTAGTTTAATACAGACATACGTGCCAACAACATTTTAATCATGGTCTGTTTTGGAGAGAAACTGTTTTGTTTTGAATTTGAGAAGAGTTCATACATATCTGTCTGTCTTCTGTAATGAGACATCAGTTTAGTGCTGTGGTGACTGAGGAGATGCTTGTTTGAGCCTTTGGCCGTTTGTTTCTCAGCTGATGAACTGCCTTTCAGTTTGTCATCTCATCAGCTAAAAGAACACCAGGGAGTCATTCTCAATGTAGACTTGCCAAATACTGTCTTTCCAAGAATCAGTCATCCCTAGACTTTACCCAAGGATGTATTTTGTCTGCAGTCATTTGTAATTTTCAGGCCAATCGGCTAACCCACCTTACTTTTTTTTTTTCTTTCTCCTTTTTTTTCCCTACCCTCCGAGCTGCATTAATCCCTAGATGAGATGAGATACTGCATATTGGATTTTGTGCAGATTTAGACAGTCGCATTTTTCAGATGTGCAGCTACATCCCTTATCTTGTGTGAGAGTAATAAAAACAACGTTCAGATTTGTCGCGTTGCAATCAAACGTTTGCTTGGAAAGTTTGGAGCAAACTCTGCCCCGGTGCTCCCTGTGGGCTGTCTCAGTGCAGTCCAGGGAGAAGTCAGTGCATGGTTCTACCCTCTAGACAAGGCTGAACTTTGCTACGGAGTGGGCATTTAAGGAGTGTGTTGGGGGAACAACACCCCATTTGAATACTAAGTTAGCCTGGTTCATTTTTCAATGGCAAAATTTGGTGCATGTAAATTATCAAAGTATTAAGGTGCGGTAATGTTCCTTCAAAATTTGTAAGGTGTTTGCATGTGAAAACCTTTTATAGATACGGACGCAATGCTAAAGGTAACAACTGGACTGACAAAGTCTTAGAAGAACGTGCAGGAAATGATGGGTTTGGGGTAGATTTCTAGTTTTAAGATTTGCCTAAGTCTGTAGTTGTGGAATTAATGTAATTGAATTTAGATAGCTTTGAAAGCAAATAGACTGGTGGTAAAATATACCTTTCTAAAGTCATGTTCTTTTAAGGCTAGGAGAGAAAAGTAAAATAATCTGAAATAGTTTGTCTCTTTTAAATTTTATTAATATTATTTCTTTATTTCAGAACCTTAATAAACAAGCATTTGATCTTGCAAAAGTCCTGTTGAAAAGGACCGTCCAGACCATTGAACCGTGTATTGCCAATGTATGTAAATTAATTAATCCATGTTAGCTACAAGTAACAAGTGTTCTTGTTCCTCTCTTGATTTATTGAAGACTTGCTTGTTTGTTTATAGAAGTCACATTTTGTAATGCAGCTAAGAGAATACAGTTTTCCAAACAGGATATTATTAGCTTAGTTGTTAAAGAAGTATGTCAGATGTTTCAAATAAGGGAAGAGGAAATTAATTTTTACCCATCTCAGTCTAAAGTTAAGCCTAAATCTAGACTGTGAAAATAGGTGACCACTAAAAAATCCTGTTGCAACAAAAGGAGTTGTTAGTACTTAATATGTCCAGCAACCAGGCAGCCTCATTTCATACCAAGCTCTAGGACGAAGTATTTCAAACTACCAGCTCTTTACTAAATATTTTTTCCCCATCCTAAACATGTTTTAGTCATAAAGACTAAAATAATTTATTTTTTTACAAGGCTTCTTCTACTGTAATTCCCGCTGTTGAATGTTAATGTTGTATGTTCTACCTATTAAAACAGCTGCTACAGTCTGTGGGGGATGTAGCCTGATACATTCTGTTGCCTTTTCCTGGTGCTGAAGCCCATGGAATTGTTAAAAGCCAGAGAAGTTTAAAAAGGGAATTGAGGCAAATTCATAAAAGATTAATCAGTATTTGAAAGCTCAAGGAGTCTCACTAACAAGTACCACTTTCCAATTCCCCTGATTCTTTAAGCTTTTGTAATTAGTCATAGCTGGAAACAGGTTAGTGCATAGAGTGACCTTTGAGTTGATTTAATATTATTACTCTTACTTTCTTATTCAAGTATGTAACAGCTTTGTAGCATTTTCACTGCTCAAATAATATTAATATTAACCCACAATATCTAATAGGAAATATATCAAGCATATTAAAATTAAACATATCCAAAATAATTCATATTTTAGACTACTTTGTATTTTTCTGTTAGATCACTAACAACCTTGATACATTACTGTCAGATTTCACAAGACCCATTGTAAAGTTATCTGACATTCTTTAAAATGGATTAAAAGTAGAGATACTTCTTTTTCAGCATTTGGTGATCTTTAATTTGGGTTGGTTTTAAATGGTAAAAAAAATAAAAATAAGATACTATTTTTTTTTCTGGATGAATATGCATTTTAAATTATCAACTCTCTTATTACCTGCTAATTTTGCTGGCAAGATGGTTATTGATATTTTGAATTATCAAATTACCGTGAATTAATCAATCCTAATGGAATTAGTCGAACCGAATTATGAAGGATGTTTGTTTGTAATTTGCTTGAGCCAAAGCTGTAAGGGTGAAATGCTTTGATGTAATAATAAAAAAAAAGTGTTGAATCCCTTCCATTAGAATTAAAGTATTAATGACCCTATGTTAAAATTTGCATTAATGTGTTTGCATTAATGAAGGAAAATCTGCTAAATAATATTGTTTGTATTCTAGTTTTTTAACCAGGTTCTGGTACTGGGAAAGTCTTCAGTAAGTGACTTATCAGAACATGTGTTTGACTTGATACAAGAGCTTTTTGCCATAGATCCTCACTTACTGCTGTCTGTCATGCCACAGCTTGAATTCAAGCTGAAGGTAGGTGACTATGTAGCTTTGGACAAAGTAATAAAAGTTGTATGGATATTAAGAGTGCAGAGCTGTAAATTTAATAAGTGTTCTACTGGAGGGATTAAAATTTAATATTTATCACTTTATTTTAAGGAGAAATGTAATATTAAAGGAGGGACACTGGAAAGTTGTACACAGTTGTGTGCTTTCTGTGCTGGCAAACGTGTATTATGCACAAAAAATATAATATAATCTTTCTAATGATAAATTCATATGATCTAATGCGAAAGTTATATGTACGTAATCTTTGGACTTGACCTTAAATTTATAAAGTAATTAGGTTGTGGTTGGCTTGTCTCATGAAATGCAAGTATGTCAGATTCAGCATTGATTTGCAGAATTTTCTCTTGTGAAATAATGTTTTAATAAAGGAGGAAATATTTCCAAATATTTTCTTAGATTTGTCCATAATCAGCTAATAAGTCAGCTGACTTCTTTTGAATCCTTGGAAATAGTTAATTCATCCTGATTTGGGTGTTCGTTTTTTTTAATTAAAAAGCTATTTGTCTTTCATAAGATTGTAAGTGCACAAGAGAAATAATTGTGTGCATGTACATAGTAGGGTAGCAATAAACAAAAATAACCATGAAATAGATATTTGGTAAAATTACATACATGTTTTTAAGGCACATCTATTTTATAGCATCATAATTGATGTCTTTTCCATACAAATAAAATAGTTTTCAAGTGTTTTAAAACAAAAATAAGATAATTCATTGTTGAAATTGATAGGGATATATGTTATTCAAAGTACTGGGGGTGTGTGTGGGGTGTGTTTATTCCTGAAAGAGAAGGAATTTTCAAAGCACAGCCATCTAGTCAGTGGCTGTAATATTTTACCTTAATAGGTATTTGTATCTTTTTACTCATACTCATCTAATTAGGGAAACTGAGGATTATTTCAAGCTCAGTTTTTAATCTAATTTGTAAATGCAGGAGGAAAATGAACCCAGAAATTATTATTTAGATACTACAGATAATGATTTACAGTTCGTTTTTCATGTTTTGATTTTTAGAGCAATGATGGAGAAGAACGTTTGGCTGTCGTTCGACTTCTGGCTAAACTCTTTGGCTCCAAAGATTCTGATCTGGCCACACAAAATCGTCCTCTCTGGCAGTGCTTTCTCGGGCGGTAAGGGAAATAGGGATAGAATCTGAATTTCTATTCTTTTTGTTCTCAATTTTCTGATAGTATTGCAGTTTTCATTGTGTTTTCAAAGGACATAACTGTTTGTATTTGAGCAAGTTCTTTCGTTAAATCTTTGAAGCAGACAATTGCATACAGTTATATTTTAGAACGAAGAAGCCTGAAGGACTGCTGCTATATTGCTGTCAGCTATGGGAATATATGTAGGTTAGATAGATAGCAGAAATTACACTATAGATATACCAGCATTGTTTGAAATTTCATACTGCTAAGCTATATCTGCAACTATATCTGTTTTATTGGCATTTACCTTTTTAAGTGAAGAAGTATTTCCTTTTAAGTAAATATAGAAATTTATCATTGCTTAAAAGGTGAACGTTTTCAAACGCTACATGTTATATGGCAATTTATATTTTTATAATTTCATATATGTGTATAGGCAGGCACACATGATTGACAGTGTATGGAGAATTAAGTTCAAAAATCAATAAGCAAAATTCATTGGGTCAGCATTTCATCCGCATATAGTCTATTCATCCTTTAATTTTAGTCCTGGCTTAATTTCACAAGAAATAATATAAAAAAATCTGTATGAGGTACATAATGGAGATAAATTCAAGACATTTCTATTGTATTATTTTGCCATACAAAAGTATTCTAATAGTTAATGGAACATACTATCAACACATGTTACTACATAGAGAATAATCTTGATTTGCAAGGCTAATTGAAAATTAACATTCATCATCTTCTATCCCTCTAGGTTCAATGATATCCATGTCCCTGTGAGATTAGAGAGTGTGAAATTCGCCAGTCATTGTTTAATGAACCATCCAGACTTAGCAAAAGACCTCACTGGTGAGATGCTCATACTGAGGTTTAGAATAATTTAAGAAAAGAGCAAGGAAGAATGTAATTATTTCTGTACATAGCAGGATAGTTCTAAAACTTATCAAGTCCAATGCTTGATGCTGGATGGAGGAGCTCACTTCTGAGTAATTGTGTTCTGCTGAAGACAAGTGCTAGTTACTAGAAAGAGAGGAGTGTGTGACGTTGTGTGGACTTTGTCAGAGTGAGTCTTTTAAGAAGCTACCCATTGCAGAATGAGTTTTAAAGAAATTTCAGATTCTAATGAAACTTGGCAAGTCAAAGCAAATATTGATGCAACATCTTGATTTATTTTCAGGCTGGGGGATTTAGTTTCAAAACGTGTTCCCCAGTACTCTCTTCCACCGAGTTTAGAAAATGCCACGGTGCTGATTTAAATCTAAATCTGTGATTTTTCTTCTTTCACTTCAGCATCATTTTAACTATGAGCAGGATTTCAGGCTTAGCTGAAAATACTGTTCTTTGTTGATGCAAGCTAACCTCAGCATTTGTCAGTATTTTTCATTTATTATTTACCTTCTTAGTTCTTTGGGAATGAGAGTGTCTGCTCTTTGTATTTCTTATCACATCCCCCCACCCCTCCTTTATTTTCAGTATATTCTAATCAGCTTTATTTCACTTCATTGCTTGTTGCAAATGAGGTTTTTGTAAAAGCTATTCACTTCACTTTTATATTCTTCTGATATTTATAGTTATGTATTTGTTTTATATTTAGTATAGAAAATGATGGGACAGATGTTTCCTGTAGGCAGTTATGTTTAATAGATTATATGGTTGATTATGTGTGACTGACATTTAATCGTTTCGACATTATTAACAAATCAGAATACGTCATATGTGCATAAAAAACCCAAGATTTTCATTGTTTCTGATTGTAACAGAATATTTGAAGGTTAGATCACATGACCCAGAAGAAGCCATTCGACATGATGTTATTGTTACAATTATTACTGCCGGCAAGAGAGATCTTTCTTTAGTCAATGACCAGCTGCTTGGCTTTGTAAGGGAAAGAACGCTAGACAAACGGGTAAGTGTTAATCTTTTATTTTCAGGAATATCTGCTTCTAATGTAATTTGGTAAAAGTAAAACCAAAAAACCAAAACGAGAGACTCTTAAAGTTGACTTATCAACTAGAATGCTGTGGGGGAAAACATAATTTTCTTACCAGAATATCTTAATGTAGATTCCATGTCTTGGAAGCACCAATCAAGGGTTGTCAAGTAAATAAGATCGTTGACTTGTGAGGAACACAATCGTATTGTAAGAGCATAAGAATTGCCACATATGTTTAGGCCAAAGGTCCCTATAGCCCCAGTTGAATTCTCCTAGTGGTCAGCTTTGGATTCCAGCAATTTGTGATTTAAGGGTTTCTTAAATCTGCTTGATCATGTTTGTCATAGCTTTCAATGGAACTTTATTCTGTGAATTTGTCAAGTTCTTTCTTGAATTTATTTGTACTTTATAAGCATCCATAGCATATGCATCAGTAAATTCAAGTTTAATGCATGCGTGGAAAAAGTAACTTCACTTGTTTGGTTTAAACTTGTCTGATAATTTCACTGGGTATCTCATCATTCTTGCATTACATAAAATAATGTATATTCTCTGACTTACTTGTGATTAATAAATATGTATACCATATCTTCTCCACTCCTCTACTTTCCAAGCTGAAGAATCACCTGATTAACTTCCACACAAATTGATTATTGCATACTTCTGATTGTTCTTGTCTGGTTGTTCTATATTCTATTGGAACCAAGGTGACCAGACTCTGCCATGGTATTCAAGGTGTGCACCATGTTGCGTACATACTTCATGATAACTTTTTCATTTTTAATACTTAATGTTCCTCATATGTTTGAGTTGGTGATTTCACACCAGTCATAGGTTTGCTGATATGTTACATTTCAAGGTTAGGTGCCTTTTCAGGCAGTCATCAGTGAAGAATAACTTTATTTCTAGATTGTTTCTTTTAGAAGAATCTCTGGAGAGAGCTTTAATGAAAATACATCCCGAGGAGAAATGAAAATTGAGGATCAACTAGAAATGACTACAAAAAATACTTAGCATTTGAAGTAGACTGTAGCTATTTAGCATGTCTTTGTAAATATAATTACTGTTATAAAGTAAATATCAAGGACTTGTAAACTTTCAGAATTTTTTTTTAAGGCTTTTTCTCCAGTTTGGGAGAGATGCATTGATATGTTCATGTAACTGCCTTTATATTTTCTATGTACCATTTTGCATTTGTAGCATTGTACTGTGAATACCTATCTGAATTATTCTTTTGCTTTAAAGAACTCTATCTTCTGCTGACTGCATTTTTCCCTTGTAGCCAGGTTTCTGTTGAGCAAATCCACTGCAGACTCCTAAGTGATTATTCATCAGTTTGACTTCATGTAATTCCTTTTAGGCCTGCAATCATCTATCAAATGAGTATAGATATTACTATAAAAAAGAACACTTGTCCAACAGGCTGAAGTAAAATGCTGATTGTTTAAACACACTAATCTGACATTTCAATTCTGCTGGTTTTTTCTTTATAAAATAATGTGGAATCTAGCAAACTTTAAATTTAAATCATACTAAGTGCTACGCCATTTATGTGATGTGTTTTTTCTCCTGACCGTATTCTTTGTGACACAGTATTAGTAAAGATAGCCTAATGACTTTTTTTAGGGTAGAAATTTTTTGGCTGAAAGACAGTATTTTTTAAAAAAGCATCCTTAGCTAGCTCGATCTACGTGGGCATTTGTACGATGATTACAGCTATTAAAAAAAAAAAAACACCCCACAACAAAAAAAGACCCCAAACAAACCCCATCACCATCTATAGTTTTCACATCCATTTTTATTGGTCTAGTTGGAAAAGTACCTCTGGGAACAGATGCTTCCCAAAAACTGGAATCCAGTCTTTGGTAAGAATTGTTATGAGGAATTTTCCATTGCAGCACTGACTCTAGGGTCTTGCCAGCCTCTTCACTTTCCAGAATCATTAGTTTCAGGAGACATTAAAAACAAACAAAAGCAAGAAAAAAACCACAACATTTTGGTTTTTTTAAGCTTCTAAAAATAGTTCAGGTACTTATACTTCATACTGAAGTAACCTTAAGAACCTGAAAGGTTAGAGGAGAGTTTTGACAGCTGACTTCTGTTCCCATTTCTCCCAACAGCCTTTGTGGTTTAGAGACTTGGTCCTGTCATAAGAACAGACTTTCACATCATCAGGTGGAAGTCAAAAGCTATAGAATGAGGAGCCATAAGAACAGACTCACTTTTTCTAATTGTCTTTACACATTTTAGTTCATGTGTTAGTTTTAACTCCTCCTTCTCTGTATGTATTAAAAATCATTGTGGCTTTTTCCAGATGAAGGAGAAAGTTTTTAAGATTTTAATATTCTTAACTCTATGGAAGGAATAGTTTAGCTATTCCAACAGGTAAAGGATTGCCTTGAACTTTCATTAACAGGTTTTTTAACTAGCAGTCTTCAGTGAGACTTTAATTATGCCGGTTAACCAAGGAAGCTAAGACTGTCAAAGTTCTTCTGTTAATTAAATCAGGGTAGTAATTCTGTTAGCTGTGTTTATCGATCTGCTCCCTTTGAAATTGATTCTTACATTCCCCTTTATTTTCATTTGCTTTCATCTTTTGCTGTACTGTATGCTCTTTGAGCTTTAATTCTCAGTAGCACCTTACTCTCCCCGCCCCCCCCAACCTGTTCAGTGACTTGCTTCCATGGTGTCTCAAAGTGTTCTTTAAGGGTTCATCTAAGGGTACCTCCCATCTTCTGCCTGAAACTGCCTTTCTGCGTGCTCTGACTTCTGCTCTCCACAGCAATTTCCATGATCAGAAGTCTATTGACAATCTGAACCTCCTTTCCTTATAACCCACTAAGTAGTACTCTGCTTTCATTCTAGGCTTAAATTTTCTACAATAATTTCTTGCAGTCCTTCTCTGTTGTCTTCTGATGATAGTTTTGCTGTCTTTCTTGTCTTGTATAGGAGATCTGATGAAATATTTTCTGAAAATGTTTCTCTTTTAGACCTTTATTTTCTTTAAAATGTGCTTTAGATTGCAATGGATGTGGACAAATTCCTACAGGGAAGTTAAACTATAACATCAATTTATATCTAAAATTTTTCTCTTTTGTGAAAGCAAAGTAGCATACTATGTACTGTCAAAGTTAGTACTATCTTGACCTGTTACATGTGTTTTTGATATTTAAGAAATATGTAAGAAAATACAATTTTATTTTTCCATCTTCTTCTTGATATAACTTACTCCAGCAACTAGTGGTGTCTAAGGCCGTTGTGCTGACATAAACTATATAGTCATCAAGATATTTTTCTTTGCCCTTCAAGTAAAGGAAGTCACTCAGTAAATCTATTAAGAAATTAAATGTGCAATATCTCAGTGTTACTAAAGCAAGCCCTCGGTTTAACAAGACTGAAGAAGTTATCCACAGTGTGAATGATACTGTCTATGTTTATGCTTGATAGAGTGAAATGATTTGAGCAGTTAGTCCTTGGAGCTCTTGTTATCTAGTGTGCTTTGTAAATTATCTCTTTCAGTTTGAATTTCATGCATTTCTTTTAAATGGTGAGGGAAAACAAGTTTCTTCTGAGGCTGTGTAAATCATTCAGTGGGAGACACTGACTATTCTCTATAAATTAATCCTCAGTCTGTTTTGGTATGATTCCTTCCACAAGTCAGCATAGGAGAGCTTACAGATCTTCTCTGTTTAATTGTTTAATAATGGGACATTTCCTGTTTACATGAGGGGAAAAGTAGTGACCACCAAAGCAAGGATAAGAACCCAGGAACTCCATCTGCAGTTGTTGTAGTCTGGCTTTTTCCTGGATCCCTGGAGTCTTACAGTGATTAGTTGGAGCCTTCAGCAAAAAGAGTCTCTCCTGCTTTCCTGGAAAGTGGCCTAAGAGCTCAAGCCCTGGCAGGTCTAGCTAGGCCTGAGCTCCAGATCTCCCGTTTCTAGACGAGTGTGCTGTTAAGACGGTGTAAGGCTAGGGGGACATAAAATTCTGCCGTCTCTGATTGTTGCCTGTCTCCGAATAGATAACTCTTCCCAATCCTGGCTTAAGAAGGCACTTATTCAGGCATACATGTTAAGCTGTACTTAACTACTTTATACTGACTAGCTCCCAGATTTTCCTCAGCACAGAGGAGTACTGGATTCCTCTGCACAGACGATACTTGATCTAGATACTACAGGGAAGAAACCCCTTACATAGGGTTTGCAAATTCTCATTTGGAGGCTCTAAACAGTGTTTTTCAGTTTTTGAAGTGTCTAAATGTAGGAGATCAGAATGTGGCCATTTTGTCTTGCACGCTTTTACATCTGTACTGTATTTTGCGTATGTTTGATATTTATTTACCAAAACCATTTTTCCACTTCCTTTTCACTTTTTTTTTCCTCCTCAAGTGGCGAGTAAGAAAAGAAGCTATGATGGGTCTTGCCCAGCTATACAAGAAGTATTGTCTTCATGCCGAAGCTGGAAAAGATGCTGCAGAGAAAGTGAGCTGGATAAAGGATAAACTTTTGCACATATATTATCAAAATAGCATTGATGACAAGTGAGTCAACCTAAGCCTTCCTAATTTTAATTGTATAGTGATAAGAGATACTCTGAATGTATGTGCTTATCCTGAGAGAGCTGTTATATCACATTCTGTATTTGTGATTTTAAGCATGATATATTTAATGAATATCTTAGTGCATGTGCTAATGATTAAGGGTGGTTGCATTATCTGGTCCTGTATTCATTCTATTTATTGATGGAACTAGTTCTGTGATGATTAACTAACCATAAAAAAAAATTGTCAAATTGTGCATTTACTATACCCACTTGTTTTCCTTAGAACTTTTCAGAGCCTAGCATATTAAAATCCATGATCTGTGAGCATCATGCATGTACGCACCGCAGTACATGCACATACATCTCCTTTTGGTATGTTATGTAGAAATGGACCTTTTAGGTAGAACAAAAGCTGAAGAAATATCAGAGCTGTTTCCAGTGGTGTCTAATCTTCCCTGTTTTGTCACTCAGGTTCTTTAATTTTTGAAATACCATTTGGGATTAGAGAAAAGTATTTTAGCTAAGGTTTTGGAAGATAGTTTTCAACTCTCCCTAATAATTCTTTGTCTTTCACAAGGAAATTGTGAAAACCGAATTATGAGGTCACACAAAGATAGAATGTCAGCCTAGATTTTTAGTACAACAGACTGAACTGAGCCATTTATATGTAATGGTTCTTAGCATCTTGCTTATACAGTCTGCTACGTCAGTATGGATCGTGATCGTAGTGACTAGTCTGAATGGACTAATAACCTCCTTCAGTTGCCAGTTATGATAGTGAATTCTTACCACTGCAGTGGTGAAGGCTCTCACTTTGTTCATCTGGCTGATAATAAGTGGGACAGAGTTACCTATTTGATTAGTTACCTTATTTACCTAAAAAAAAAGAAGGAAGATTGTACGCACAGAAATTACACGGAAAGTCTGCTGAGGTAGAAGTATCAAATAATGAAAAATCAGGAAATCTCCACATAGGTTATACAAAGCTAATTTTGCGTATGTATGTGTGTCAATCATGCTTAAATTTGCATTGAGAGGCTCATTTGTGTTTTTTTTAGCATGTTGATGTCTCACTGTCAGTATACAGGTTTGACAGTGAGCAGGGAATGAATTGAAGTTCCATGTTTCAGTATTCCTGCTCCCAGGAAATGCAGAACACTGTCGGGTAAAGAAGGCAAAGAATTTTAAGGAAAGACTGTATCATCAAAGCCAAGTTTCTTTCTCTGGAGTGATTTCTTCTGAAAGTCTGATTAAGCCATTGAAACTGGCATGGATTGTATGCTGTTTTCAGGGTGTCCATACTGAAAGATCAATGGTTTGATTTGCAGTGTTCCTTTAGTTCAGTTTAGTATCCTGAATTTCAATCCCAATTACAGTAGTTTTTAAGGCTGACAATGAAGTTCTGGCTCAGTCACACTATTGGGTAGGTTTCCCCGTCAGAGAAGAGGAATAAATGCATTTCAGTGTTACCATTGCCAGAATTAGAAAGTTAGTACTTCTAGCACCTGCAGAGCTGTAGAAATGCTATGGTCTTTAAGACAGAGTCCATCCTCTCCTTTAAACACAGAAGCATAGGTCAAAATTAGCCAACTCTGGCCTGTTTTCTTTCCATAATGAGGGAGGATAAAAAGTTAAGAGTGAACAGCTTGCTGAGATGTGGAGTATTTTCCATTTTGTGCATGGGATTAACACTAGTTCTTTCAAAGGACAATAGTGCAGTATCACACAGTATTCAGGCATGAAGTGGAGTAGTACAAATTTTCTCCGCGCATCCTTAACTAGGTCACTTGATAATGTTTTTGATGTTACTTGACTAATGATGTGCATGTCTGCTCAAGACTGAGAACTTCTAAGCGTAAGAACTGCTTATCACCTGTGTGCTCTGAGCTTCTTTGTTTTACAGCAGATGCCCAGGGAATGGATTAAAATAACCACACCTTAAACATTGCCCTGTTACCTGCTTTTGGTATGCTACCAGTGGCTTTCCCCACAGGGTAAAAGTGTGTCCCAGAGGTGTTCTGTATTTGTAAATCTTTACCCTAACCAACATGGACCAGGGAAGGCACGATAGATTCTCACCGTTTGTGTTGACAGCTTTGCTAGAATGTGTATCTGTAGAGACAGGGGCTAGAGCAGTGTTCATAAATTAGTAAGATAACTCTGATGCCTCCAGTCTCCCAGCATGTTAAACAGAGATGGGTTCTCCTGAGATCTGAAGATTCTGTTCTCCAAGTAATTTAGTTCATGGAGTCATCAGTAGTAAAATGTACATTTAAAGGAGGAAAGACAAATTTTCTTTAATATTATTGTGGACTTTGAGATAGTTGTATTCAATATTCATGATCATCCTTTTACTCCTGTGCCTTGCCATCACATCTCTTGGAATTCTCTTTGAGCAGAAATCTGGTGTGTTTGACCTTTCTATGAGGCATCCCAGAGTGCTTACTAGGAAGTGAATAAGTTTGTAAATTCAAACACACAAAATACTTGTCCGTAACTATCAAATTGTACAGCTGGACATTGTGCACAGTTCTCATTGCTATGGAATAAATTAATGTCTGAATGTTCCTTCATTTGGGGGGCTATAACTAGACTAGCTATGCAGTCCTATTTTGTAGTTCAAGTTCTGTATTCTGCGTCAAACCTTAAATATGTATTACTGTTTTTTAAAAAAAAGAGATAATTGGAGAATGGTTTTGCTGCTTTGGTTTGCTCTCACTTAGTTTCCCTTTTGCTCATTTTGTTTTATATGTTTTGGTGTTCCTTTATCTCCACCTTTTTAATATTGATTTTTAGCTTCTATATTAGCTATATATAGCTAATGTAATGATATAATTCTATATGAGTTGTATATTTAGCTTCTATATTCCATATTATTTCCCTCAAGGATACTTCAGATTTTTACTTTTCCTCTCCCTTGAGTTATATTCTTGTATTCTTTCTCCTTTATTTGGGCTTTTTACTGTCTGTATCCCTTTTTCTTATGTATGAGAGTGAATAAAGGGAGATTCTTAGAGCCTAAAGAAAAAGGAGAATTTGGATGGTGACTAATAAAGCAATTACTCCATCTTAGGGGTGAAAATGAAAGAACATGGAAAAGCAGTTCTTGCTAATCTTTCTATCAACAGTGGAAGGAATCTTTACATATGAGAAATAAAGCATTATTTTTTATTCTCAGTTGAAAAATCTAGTTTCAATGACGTCCAATATTTCATGTTTTTTCAGCTTCTCTGAAAGGTATCACCATTTTTGGAAATGTGCAAGTTTTCTCTCTTTGTTTTCTGCAGATTACTGGTAGAGAAAATCTTTGCCCAGTATCTCGTTCCACACAATTTGGAAACAGAAGAGCGAATGAAGTGCTTGTACTATTTGTATGCCAGCTTGGATCCAAATGCTGTCAAGTGAGTATAGCTTGTATTCAGCAAATACCTGCTTTCTCAGGCCTTTCCAATTGTCCTAATTTTCTATATCATCCTACTTGTATTGTCAAGATTTAAATAAAAATATAAGTAATTGATGTTTACTGCTATTTGCAAGTAGTATTACAAAACATTTCCCTTTTATATACAAACTTTACATGTCCATTAGACAAAAAGATACTTGGATATTTGAGGAGAGTGGTTTTATCCATTCTTTTTCATCCAACAAGAACAATGTGGAGTTAAAATACACAAGTAATGACATCTAGATTTGCTCTACATTAGATCCATGCTGAAGATACCTATAACTGAATGCTGGTTGATAATGGCCTGTTTTTTATTTTGAAAATATTATTTTCAAGATAATTAATGTGGTCATAAGACATACTGTGGCTGTCCTGCATGTGTGAAATTTCTCCAAATAGTATATTAAGAGAGGTGGTGTTATGTAAAAAGAGAAAATCAGTTCAACCTTATTTGGAATGGTTATTTTTTAATACTTGGTAGGTTTTGATTATACCTAGCAGATGTTGCACTTGTAAGAGAAATAAATAATCTTGTTTACCAATACATGCGGCATGTTCTTGTCATGAACAAATTGGTAAGCTTTTCTTTTCCGGTTTTGAACTTTTGCAGAGCACTGAATGAGATGTGGAAGTGCCAGAACATGCTAAGGAGTCACGTACGAGAATTACTAGACTTGCATAAGCAGCCCACTGTACGGTTTTGAAAATATTAATGCTTTATCCAATGGACCTGTTAGACTAATTTACTGGGGCTTTTAAAATATTGTATTATATATTCAGCGTGACTTTATTATCTTGATTTCCATATGTGGACAGTGTTCCTTTCTTCTTAAGTAAAGTTGCTTTCAGTAATGCTTAAAAGTATACGACCTCCTTACATTTACCATTATTTTATATTACTGGTCAATGTCTTTGGAAACAGCTAAAAAAAAAAATCCATCTTTTTTTGTTTGCTTTTGACAGAGCTTTTTTGTTTCTCATTTTATAACGTATTTTGAGAATGAAATCTGTTCTAACATAAAGCAATTATTTGTTTGTTTGAAAACAAGTTGTTAGGTATTTATACTGGAATTTTACTGTAAGCGCACTTTCAAACTAGCAGAAACTTTAAATAGAAGGGCATTGCATTGGAGTTTTGGTGCAGGGGTGGGCTTGGGGGAATTGGTTGGTTGGGGCTTTTTTTGTGGTCTTTTTCCAACAATTGATTTTGATCTGTTATGTGAATTAGTGAATTTCTCCAGTTCTTTGATATTGCAAGAAGATTTTTTCTCCTCTTTCTGTGTGTAGTAGCGGCTAATAATACTGTTATACTATTCTAGTCTTTATTCATAAAACAAAAACATAAAACATAAGACTGCAGAGTAGAATTAAGTGCTGCAGAAGAACTAACAGGTCAGCTTAAAGGTAAATTTTATAAAGGAGGTATCACTGATGTGTTTGTTTTTGCTGTTGTCCTCAGTCAGAAGCAAACAGCGCTGCCATGTTTGGAAAGCTGATGACCATAGCAAGTAAGTGTTAATAAGTTCTATAAACTGTTATTATGGCTTTTCTGGAAATTGTACTTCTGTGAAACTTGACTTACTCAAGTGGAAAATTTATCTTATCTTAAATTGTGTTTAATCATATAGAAAATCTTCCAGATCCTGGAAAAGCACAAGATTTTGTGAAGAAATTCAATCAGGTTCTGGGTGATGATGAGAAACTTCGGTCCCAGCTTGAGCTGTTAATAAGCCCTACATGTTCTTGTAAACAGGCAGATGTCTGTGTGGTAAGGAAATGAAAAAGCAAACTTTTATAACTTAAATATATGTGCTTAAAACAGTTATTTGGAGTTAATGGTCTCTTTTGGTACCTTGACATGATTTTTATATATTTCTGATTTTCATGAAATACCTTTTGGGTTAACCTGTAGAGATTATGGAAAATATAATTTTTCATCATCTTTTTAGTTCCTAAGAAAAAATCAGTTTTATTCCTTCCTGGAATTATGAGCATCAAGTGTAAAGTCTAAAAGACTAATTTATTTTTCTTAAAAAATATTTTATTTCAAGTATCTCTTTTATGGTGAGCTTCTTAAACTGTCTTCTGTCACTTATGAAACTTATTCTGAGTACCAGCAAGCCAAACATTATACTGTCTACATATTATTCATTTATTTTTCTTCCTAGTACGTTGTTTTGAGATCAGTTGTTCTTTCTCTCTCTCTTATCTATTTAACCTCTTTGATGAAGATAAACACCTTAATATTAAATCAGACTTTTCCAGAAATTTATAGATTGTGCCAACAATCGCAGATTTTTTTTTTTTTTTTCATTGTGGTTCCAAAATAAAGTAAGCAATTTTGGTGAGAGAAATCACAATAGAGAGCATCAACAAAGAAACATAGACTTCTTGGGTTTTGTCTAATCACTCTGAAATTGTCCAGGGAAGAGAACAGAATGGCCTTCAGAATTCTGCACTAACCACTCAATGTCTCCTCCTAAACTAGTAAATTTTGCACTTCGAGAATGCAGTGATGCAATTTCAAGAGCAAGGTTTCTTCCCTCTTTGTGAAAATAATTTAGCATAACAGAACTATTTCCCAGTGTGTAGGGTCTGCATCTTCCAACCCTTTAGGAAAGGGAAGGCCAAGAAGTCATTTCTTCGAGAGATTTTTCGACTGCTATTCAAAACGAAGAATAGCTTCTTAGCCAGCTTCTAATGGGTTTACAGCTGAATTTAATGTTCTTGACATTTGGGGCATTCAGAGGGGAAAAACAGAGTTTTGGATACAAAACATTCAAAGACAAGTACATAGGAGCTAAACATCTGTGATAGCCAAGGTAGTGTAGTGCTTCTGCACATCTGCAGTTGTGTAGCTTTTAGTGCAAATTTTTTTGTTGCTTATGAAATCTTATCTATACAACAAGGTTACCTACAGGTTTATGGATTATTTTTGTCAAAACAGATATTTAAATTCTATCTATGTTGCACTTAGCTCTCCCTTGATTCTGTTTTGGATCTGATCTGCAGTTCCTTAAGAAACTCTGAAGAACTTTCACTAGAAACCTAAATACATCTTACATTTAAATAAAATTTGGTAAAGTATGTCTGCTTTCAATACATCATGATAAAGAAAGATTTGGAGATAAAAACAGCCCCCCTTAAAATACATGTCACTGATTATATAGACAATCCCTGTGGTTAAAAGAAGTGGCTATGTTTAGCTTATTCAACATGCTTAAGAAGTAAGTAAAAATGAGTGTAATTCTTGTTTGTATCTAACATTCTTGTAGAGGGAGATAGCCCGGAAACTTGCAAATCCTAAGCAGCCAACAAATCCTTTTCTGGAAATGGTTAAATTTCTTCTGGAAAGAATTGCCCCTGTACATATTGACTCAGAAGCCATTAGGTAAGTCTGAAAGATCATGCTAATTCATGAATTATTATAAAGAAAAAAAATTCTTGGAATTTAGATTAGTCTGTCCTAGCAGTAAATATGCTCTTTTTTCTAAAAAAAAAAAAAAAAAAAAAAACAGCCCCAAACGTTTTATGTAGATGTCTTCCTTTTCATTTGCCACATACTAGACAATGCAATTTGATTTTTTTTTTTTTTTTTTTTTTTTTTGGCTACTTCTTTGCAGAGCTGTCTGCAAATGATTTTAAATATATAGTGGTTGTTTCTGGTGAAACTGCTATTTGTGGGGCTTAAGGTGAAAATTATGATCATTATTTTCACGTAGTTAACTGCAACACAGCCTTCCACATAGCAGTTGAATTAATTAGCGTTTGTGGGATTGTGTAAGAGAATGTTTGGATTTCTTTTGAGACTTGTCTGGCAACCTAATTACATTCTGAAAGTCATGCAACTATGTGTTGATCTGAATCCTTCGAACATGGTGGGGGTTTTCATTGTTTTGTTTTGGTTTTTTTTTCCTAAATAATTAATTTTGCAGAAAGCTAAGGTAGAAGGAAAAGGAGTAAAAGCTTGATTTAAAAAAAAAAAACCAAATCAAACCCAAACTAAACCCAAACACAACAACCAAACACAAAACACCACCTCCCCTCGCCCCCCCTCCCCTCAATGGACTATTGGTTTCCCATTATTTATTGTCAAAAATAAGTAATCTTGCTGATATTTCCAACCTTTGTCAGTGTACATTGTCACATTCATTTGCTTTTTTTCTTTTGTGTATCTATTATTTCAGTGCACTAGTAAAACTAATGAATAAATCCATAGAGGGGACAGCTGATGATGAAGAGGAGGGTGTAAGTCCTGATACTGCTATTCGTGCAGGACTTGAACTTCTCAAGGTAATCTACATTAAAGCAGCTCTAGTTCATAATGAAGGGACAAAAGTGGTATGACTAGCAAACGAACCTTAGCGTGGTTTTAATAGTTATTATTTAGATAATTACTTTTTTAATGTATTAAATTGTTTGGTTATTAATACTCACTTGGGAAAAGAATAATGAAAGAGATGGGGTTTTGGAAGAAGAATGTTTTTAAAAGGGTGCCAAGAGTTGAAATATGCATATTAAAGCAGAAATTGGTTTCTGCTTAGGGAAGTCATACAGAAGGTGCAGAGCTAAAGTGAGAGGAAGAGAAATGGAGAAATTAGGAGAGGCACGTTCTTTGGAGCCTGTTTGATACTGGAAGGAAAGCAAGCGATATGAATTAGAGCCAAGTTACGTAGAGATGAAAAAGGGGATGGGGAACCACTATTCTCACTGGTGATGAGAAAAGGCTGGGGAAGAAAGAAGGATTTGAAATATCTGGAAAACATCTGTGATGGATTTGGCAGTTGACTAATGAGACTTTATTTCAAACATCTTAAAAAGGGCAGTATAAAATACAGAAGGGAATGGAGAGAAAGGTTACATAATTAAAGTGAGGCTTTTTGGAGGTGTGAATGAACGAGGTGGAGTTTATGGAGTCATGTCACACCAAATTTGGTAATGGCAGCCATGGCAGAAATAGTTACACAGAAGTATGCAAGGAAGTAATGTCTGTTTGCTCATGTAGCTCAGAAAAGAAATCTGCCAAGGTTGAAAATTTTGTTGCTGTGACATGGATAACTTTGTTATTTCACTCATTGACACTCATGCAAGTAGGCAACTCTGATCAAAGAAACTAAGATAAATGAAAAAATACACAAAAGACTTGCAGCTTTCCATTGTTTTCTCCCTACCTTATGTTGTCTGAACTTTGCTATAGTTAATATAGCTTTGCTTTGGGATAACCTTTTGTTCTCTCTTGTCCTGCCTTGAATCCCTGCGTGCTTAGTTTATTATTTGACGTTTCCCCTATTCAACAGAATATGTTACATTCCATTAGCCTTAGATGAAAAGGACAGTAATCTATGTTTTGTTTGTAGATATCTTAACCTTCTTGATGTCTTTTCTGCTCAGGGATTCTAGAGAAATTAAGATTTTGGTTCTGTTAAGTTGAAAAAAAAGTTCTTAAGTAGGTTGGAATATAAATGAATACTCCTGGATAAGTGTTCCTTTCAATAAATATGTTTACAAGTTCAAATAATGCAGTATCTTACAAAATATTTGGAAGAGGTGAGGACCTGAAGAACAAAGCATGCATGAATTTATTTGAAAATGTCTGTATCACCTTCTCCAAAATGCAGTTATTGAATGCAGTAATCTTGTATGAGCACGTAATAACTATTTATGTTGATGGTAACGCTCATAAACAGTCATCGTTTTGTTTTGCTGATGATTCATTTACCATGAATAAATATATCTTTGTTTTAATGTGTATCTACAGGTTCTGTCCTTTACACATCCTACCTCGTTCCACTCTGCAGAGACCTATGAGTCTCTGCTGCAGTGCCTCAGGATGGAAGATGATAAGGTAGCTGAGGCAGCCATACAGATTTTCAGAAACACGGGTCACAAAATAGAAACAGACCTGCCACAGATACGATCGTGAGTGTGTTTCTTTACATGCTGCTTTTCATAACTGGAATTCTCCCTCTTGATAGTTTCCTTCATATTTTGCCCCTAAAATTACTTTATAGTCTTTTAAAATATGAACAGCTTCTCCTCCATCATTTTGTATTCCTTCACTCCCTTACTGCCTCTATCTCTTCATTTGAAATTCTGAATTCTCACAATTTTTATGTATTTATTGAAGGTGTTAGGTACTTAGATTTAATAGTGTGTATCGTGTTTCCCAGGTTACAAAATAAGCAACAGCAAAAATACGGCAAAGTTGTAATTACTTGGCATCGTTTCTACTTATATCTGTCCCTCACACAATCTTTCTATATTTGTAAGGAACGAAAAGGTAAACTCTGGTGGTTAACAGCTCTGTTTGTTATGAAACAAGTTGGGAAACAAGATCCAAAGCAGGCATGAATTTCTAACAAAGGATAATTGGCCGTCTATAAGTCATCATTATGCAATTCATGGTTTAACTGCCGATTAAAGCTGCATAATCTACTAGGTATTCACAGACTATTTAAATCCTTGTGGGTAACAGTTAAAACCTTAAAATTAGCCTATTAGTGACTAACTAATCCAGATTATATAGCACAGGTTTCAAATTCTCATATATTGAAGTAGCATCTCAGGTACTGCCATGCTAATACATATTCCAATGTACACCGTAAGTTCTCAGTGAATTGAAGGTGTAACCTCAGTGATTCTTACAGATTTGAATCAGATTTTGGGCAAAAGGAAAAACGTTACAACTTCACATCTGAGATGGCTTTTGAGACGTTTGTAGGGGTGAAGAGAAGGAAAAACCCAGCAATCCCCATTGTTCATATAGTTCCCTACTAGAGTTTAGTCAAGACTGATGTTGCTGGGGTATATCATCTTCTGTCAAAGGAGCTGGTATTGCTGACATTTCTTTTGGTTTCATTCTCTCTTGCACGTCTTGTTGCTGATTTTGATTATGTAGGATGTGTCAGTGAAGGCTGGGTGCTAAATCCATGTACTGAATGCTGGGTTGTTACTGAGCCTTTCAGGAAAGTAAGGAATTTTCTTTTTTAGATGTTTCTGTCAGACGCTTTCTAGGCAATTTTGTTTTCTCGTGTGTGGTAAACCTCAGGAGTTAGTGTCTGAGGGGATGGACTCTCGGGACAGGCCTACCTTCCAGCACACTCTCGGGAGCAGAACTGAACTGTCTGACCAACCTCCACCTGGTCTCTAGGGTGCCTTCTGCCCTGCTCTTTCCTTCAGCGGGCTCTGATCAGCAGATAGACTTCAGGGGATTCAAATGCAAAAGCTCAGAACAGAGCTGTTGCTCGCTTGAATATACGTTGTGATTAAAGATGAAAGTTAAAGCAGTAAAAGCCTCTGAACACACTGATGTGAAAAGACTCTTCCTAGCTTTCATGAAGTTTCTTCAGCCCTGTCACTTCCAAGCTTGGATAAGAAGCTTAGGAGTTTACCCCAGCTGAACCTGTCGGGTTCCCCCCCACCTTATATTTGGCTTCCTAAACAGCCTTATTTTGATCATTGTTTTCTTTCATGTTTGATTTTTTTCCCTGTGGGCTTTTTTCTGCTTAACTGTGTACAGTCAGACGTTCAACAAGTATTACTAAATACAATTCCATCCTGCTTTTCACTTTATGATTATGATCTTTCCTGAACTGACTTCAAAGGAATGCATGATTTATAATATTGTAAGGATAGATTTGTTAGGTGAAGAGCTTTATTTTTTGTAGATTGCAAATTGCATTTTGAAGTATCTTGTTTAATTTTCACAGAACACTAATTCCGATTTTGCATCAGAAAGCAAAAAGAGGCACTCCTCATCAGGCAAAACAAGCTGTTCACTGTATACATGCCATATTTTCAAATAAAGAAGTGCAACTTGCACAGATCTTTGAGGTACGTCTTTCTTTTCAGTTTTTAAGATTTGTTTCTGTTTTTCTTAATTGATACTGGTAATTAACAAACTTAATTGGTACTGTTTATTAACAGATAACAATTTATGAGGTCAGGAAGCCTACAGGTGCATGGTAGTCGAGATAAGTCATTAATTTTACAATAGCAAATTTTTAATGTTTGTGTCTTACAGTCATAATATTGTAATATTCTGGTGTCTGATAGATATGGCATTCCTTTTTGTCTACACGGAAAAAGTTAGGGGAAAATATGCTGGAATGATCCACACTAAGTCCCATGAGGACACATTTAGCAGATACTAAACGAGAGATAACATCCTCTGCTTTCAGAATGTATTAAGTTACCCTGCTTTAAGGTCTTTCTCACTGAGGAAGTTGGTGCAGAATAACTGCTTGACTCTAAGCTCAGACAATAGCTTACTGCTTGCTTAGACAAGTTGTAAAGCAAAAAGTCACCTTATACAGAGCAGAGAGGTTATTACTTTTCACTGTAATCTCTTAAATAATAACTTTATTAATCTCCACTTGTAAAATATCTTAGGTTCTTAATATTGGCTGTCTTTGAACCTATGCATAATTCAAGAGTGTGAAAAGCTTTGAATTAAGCTTACAGAGTTTGATCTCTGCTTAGACTTCTGTGAGAGGGTGCCTGTTCCCTCCCTAACACCAGAACACGACGTGAGGGTGCTGGGTGATACAGCAGCTTGGGATTATCCTGATGACTCTTACCTGGAAGGGAAATGCTGATCACTGATAGAAATGACCCTGGTGGTTTCCAGGCTTTTTTTTACCTGCTATTATTTTCTGCCATTTGCAGTTAGGATTCAAGTTTTTACAACTACTGAGTAGAATTGAGTTAGAGTTTTTTCCTTTGTCTCCCAGGTTCGAATGTGTTTCACTGTTATACAGGAAGAGAATATAAAGTTTGTTTTGCCCTTATCTCATGTGAGATTTTTGGTTGCTCTGCTAATTAAGAAATCGCACCCATTCACCATTTTGATTTTATAACTGTATTAATTCTTATGGAAAAACTATGAAACTCGTCAGCAGTCCAGCTATAAAATAAATGGGTTTTCAGCATGCTAGCTTACTTACATAGTTGAAATTTTAATTACTTTTTTTTCCTTCCTCAGCCTCTTAGTAGAAGTTTGAATGCTGATGTACCAGAACAACTTATAACTCCGTTAGTCTCATTGGGCCATATTTCTATGTTGGCTCCAGACCAGTTTGCTTCTCCAATGAAATCTGTTGTTGCAAATTTCATTGTGAAAGATCTCCTAATGAATGACAGGGTAAGATTTTCTTTTTTTGGTGAGTCCTTCCCATTCTGTTTGCGTGTTATTAACTTGGGGGGTCGGGGAGGAATAGATATTTTTTGTTAAATGAGTCAATAAAGGAACATTCTGTAAATGGCTATTACGGTGATAAGTGCAGTAGAAGAGATCTTTGTGTGACAGAAAGCTTAGTCCGTTATTTTTTTCCATTTTTACTTCTGCATTTTCTGTATGGGTTGAACCAGTTCTTAAACTTACATGAATTTCTGTAGTCAACAGGTGAGAAAAATGGAAAATTGTGGTCTCCAGATGAAGAAGTTTCTCCAGAAGTACTGGCAAAGGTGAATGGTCTGCTGTCAGTAATAATGTGTATATTTGAGATTTAAAAATTTACCTTTTTCCAAGTTGTGCAATGGAGAATATTAGAATAAATCCCTTTGAGTGCTTTTGTATTAGTCTCCTTAGAATATGCAGTATTCTGGAGTTTTTATGGATTATACATACAGTTATAGAACTGGTAGAAACTGTATTTTGGTGTCTTCACTTACTGACACTAATTATGCTGAATGTTGAGAAAATTAAGAGATTCAAAAGTTTTAGCTTTTCTTACAAGAAAGGTACTTTGACTTTACTGACTGTAAACAGATTTGAAGTAAATTGAGACCCTGATGAATTTTATTCATTCATCTTTAAGGCTATTTACTGTGAATCTAATTACAGCCATTTCTAGAAACGTTTATCTAGTTGCTCTTATTTTTAATCATGTAGCAAGTATCCTGCATCCTCTAGATGCACTTGTGAGAAGACACTGAACCGTAGTTGAAATGTCCCGATGTCACAAAGACTGCTACTTCCTTCTTCACTCTGTAAATATTTACTGCTTCATTCTGTTCCTTTAAAAATTTATCATCTCTAATAAATAGGAGTCTATGGAAATTTCAGTTTGACAGCAGTAGGTTTTAGTGCCTTATCAGTGTTAGGAAGCAGGTTCACTGTTGATGTGTTCATGTTTGATAGGTGCAAGCAATTAAACTTTTGGTACGCTGGCTGTTGGGTATGAAGAACAACCAGTCGAAATCCGCCAATTCCACACTCCGGTTATTATCAGCTATGCTCGTCAGCGAAGGAGACTTGACAGAACAGAAGCGAATCAGGTCAGATTTTGTTCCTTTCAGGCCTCCATCAATTCTGTTGTAAAATTTCAAAGAATATGAATTCTTTTGGAGCTTTTTTTTAGAACTTTAAGGTGAGCGCAACATCAGTAATAGGATAATAGAAAACTGATCTGATTGGAGTTTTAATATTAGGAGTGGAATGGCAGTATGAAAATATGCTTGACACTCCCCTCTTTCTTGTAATTTACTAATAATCTCACTCAGAACCCTGTAAAGTTCTTGATGTTAAAAGACATTCTAGAGAATAAAAGACCAAAGGGGAGTATCTTTGAAGACAGATGAGTGATGAGATTTAACTAGCTTAAGAATTGGGTGATGTTGGGTGGAGCTTTTTCGTTCCAACAGTGAGGTAACTTTGCGTCCTATCTTCGCTCTGAGGGTGAACAAAGGAAAGAGAAAATCCGTGGCCGAAGTGTTGCTTTCATTTAGACAGTGATATGAAAGCAAGAAACTTGACTCTCATTTCACTATTTTACTGGAGTTAAGTTTTTTTGGGGGAAACAAATTTGGTTGGGTTAATTTAGGTTGATCTAAAAGCTATAGAACTGTGGTCTGATCTGACAGAGAAAAACCTTAATTGCTCATCGGTCTTGTAAAAAGAAGAAATTGTGACATACAAGTCATTTAAGGATAGTTGTGGTGAGTTGTGTTTTGTTTGTTGATTTTTTTCTTCTCTCATGTTTGTTTAGTAAATCGGATATGTCTCGACTGCGATTAGCTGCTGGTAGTGCAATAATGAAGCTTGCACAGGAACCCTGTTACCATGAAATAATTACCCCAGAACAGTTCCAGCTCTGTGCACTTGTCATTAACGTAAGTAACTGCATTTGAGCTGGTGACTTCTAATTAATTGAGTTCAGAGTCCTTGCATCTGAGCTTTTGTTGCTGCTACATTGAGTGTTTTCTTTTTCTCACTGCAACTTTCAAAAGAGTTCTTGAAATTGCAATTATTTATTGTGCTGCAGCTGTTGATATTTTAAAAATGTCTCTCCTCATAATTCCACCTTGTATGCCTTTTTTTTTTTTAAACGACCAAGATTTTTATGGTTGCATTGTTACGTTTTATGTTACTATAGGATGAGTGCTACCAAGTGAGGCAGATATTTGCCCAGAAACTGCATAAGGCACTTGTGAAATTACTGCTCCCTTTGGAATATATGGCAATCTTTGCTTTGTGTGCCAAAGACCCTGTGAAAGAGAGAAGAGCACATGCCAGACAGTGCTTGCTCAAAAACATCAGTATACGAAGAGAATATATTAAGCAGAATCCTATGGCTAACGGTTAGTATTTCAGTAAAATTGTTAAGAATACAATAGTCAAATACTGAACTGGAAGGAGTAGTCATTAAAACTTAAGCAAATTGCTTTTGTAAAGAAGCACTGGGTAAATTTAATTTGTTTCCTCATCTTTATATTAGACACATTCAAATCTAAATTTACTTAGCTTAGCATTAGCGTAAACCAGGAAATATTTCTCTGTATGTTGCTGAGAATTATACCTGTAAAATACGATGCTGCTAATGTGGTAATTGTTTGGCTCAAAAAATCAAATTTTGTTTTCTGATATTTTAGGTTTTATGACCTTTCTGAAATAAGATCAAGTGGTTTTGTAGTAGAAAAACTCATTAGTTTATTTTTAATGGTTCATTAAAAGTAAAATTTGTAGGAAGAAAATGCAAGTAGAAATTTTACATTCCATATTTGAAAAAGTAATACTTGGAAAAAGTGTTTCTTGTGAGGGGTGTGTGTAATATAGTGGTTATCTATGATTTTTTTGTTACTGTAGAAAAATTGCTATCCTTGCTGCCTGAATATGTGGTACCATATATGATTCACTTACTGGCACATGATCCAGATTTCACAAAACCTCAGGATGTTGATCAGCTTCGTGATGTCAAAGAGTAAGTGTCAAATGATTCTAGAGTTGTTACACTGAGAATATTTCTGTGCTCAGAAAAAAAACTGATTAGGAAGAGGTATTGCTTTGTCAACAGCATTTTGCAAAATGGTAATCTTGGATATGTGTAACACTCCAAACAGGGGAAGAAGGCATCGATAACTGCTTAGCAGCATATTCTGAAAGCCCAAATGGTAGCCTGTAGGTCACACCATAGTATACCAAATTAGTGAGTCACCTAGCTTAAACTGAGGTAATGATTTTAGATTCTTGTATTTGTGGAATATCTCTGGAATTTCCCAACACACTGGAAGAGATGCCAAGTCATGTCAGTTAAAATATTTTGGAACTTATAAAATACAGAGCTTCTCCAAGACTTGAAAACATAAAGCCCTATTCTCCTATTCATACCTACTAGAATTCCTGCTAAGTTTGCTGCTGACCTACCATTTACGCTGTACGTCTGCAGTGCAGGCTGAGTGCTTCTTAATGTATTTGGCACAGATTTTTGTACAGAAGCCTGTCATACAGAAGCTTGTTCTATACTGTGTTACTGTTTCCGATTGGAGACCTTGCCTGCCTCAAGTTGTCTTACCTACCTAAATATAACTTTTGTATTCCTTTGTGTCTTGTAATGAATTTTTTTAAAATACATAAATTTTAACACTTTTAAAAATTGTTAAAGGGTCTTCCCCAGCTTTAGTCTTAATGTTTTGGTTTTTTCTTGTATTTATTTTTGTTGGAATTGTGACTTGTGTTGGTATTACAAAGGCATTTATAACCACGTACTACAATATACATTATTAGAAAAGCTGTTCATTCTGGGCATAAATAGACCAGTTCACATCTTAATTCTTTGTGCACCTTCATCCGTGAGAGTCCAAGTCTGATTCTTTCTTCAAATTAAAAACTTAGTGTGTTGTGATTTCTGAGTTACTTGACTCACACCTGGTCAGAACCTGGAGTCAGTGAAGATTCTTACTTAATCATCAAGACTACATTTTGTCCCAGGACTCCCTGTTCCTGGCAACCTCTGAAAGCACTCTCCAGCGTGTACTTTATCCAAAATGCATGGAACAAGTTCTGATTCGCAGTTGTTGAGTTAATACTTTCTCTGAGAAGTCCTTTCTAGTGCACAGAGCTTTTTTGGACACCCCTTGTATAGCTCTCTTTTGTTGTCAAATTTCCTCCCTCATGTCTGTCACAGGCTGGCTGAACTGGCCAGAGAGGACTGCTCCAAACAAAGGAATACTCTGTACAGGAATTTTGGCAGGAATACTACTCTGAAGAGTCTCCTGAGATAAATGCAAAACATTTTTCTCATATAATGTAATACAGTGTTTCTTTCAAGTGTTCTGAGAGTCGTAGTGTTCACTTTAAAGTGTTAACATAGATGCTTGCAAACTTTGGAAAATCAGGCTGGCAGTGTGTTTTGTAGTTGTCTCCCTAGTTCGTCTTGGTTTTACGTGGCCTAAATACAGTCACGTAAAGTAAATACATGCTTAGCAAGTTCCTTAACCATAATCTGTCATATCTGTTCCTATGCGGTTTTTTAAGCTTGTCTTACAGAGGTATATTTGGTTTGAGTTTGGTTTTTATCTTGAGACAGTGTCTTTTTCTTCTGAATTCATATTCCAAAAGCACTGAAATGCATACGGAGAATAAATTTACTTCATGTGAGACTGTTATTCTAGGTGCATATTTTCCTACATGAAATCCTACTGTTGTTCTGGAAAGGTCCTGTTCAGAGTTGATGAAGATTTATGTAATTCGTTGATTTAGTGAGGAAATCAAGCTATTGAAGTTGACGTGTGTTAACTGGGATTACCAGAGCTTGTCCTCAGTAGTAATCTTTGGAGAATACAGGGTTTTTGAGAAGCTGGGTCAGTGTGTGTGTTATCGGTCTGGTATTGATGCCATTTAAGTTCTTGAGAATAGCGAATAGATGGATGTAAGGGCATCTAACACTTTTATTTACTTATAGCCTTTATAGCTCTTGGATGCAAGTCAGCATATAGGTGTCATATTTTATTTGAACACCAGATAACGATTTAAGTGTTTTGACGGAGCACACCCCTCTTTTACTTTGAATTTTTGAGAATGATGTTCCTTCATTTCTTGCATTACAATATTTAATTTGTATCAGTTAAGAAGATTTGGGCTTTTGTGGACAGGGAATTCTAATATTCAGTCATCCTGTTTTTCTAGTTTTTTATTAGCCTCTTTCTACACGATAATCTGTCTTCCAGAGCTTCAGAATTAAATTAGCTACTGGCAAAGTTTGCATTTCTCAGACCCACCCATATGTCTTTCCCAACTAAGTATTATTTTACCATATTATGACTGTTGTTGACCCTCTAGCCATGTGCAGCTCCGAAGCTTGATAGCAAATGATTGCATGGAAGGACTAGTTGTGCTTTATACCACAATTGAAAAATTCTTCAAACAAACTTTTAGTCGGAATATAATGGGTTCTCCCTATAAATAAACTAGATCTAAAGAAAGAAAACTTGGAAAGCTAATTCCATTATGTCTATTTGTAAGGATTTCTTCTCCTCCCATATGGAACATTAGCAAGAATCTGACCTATTTGGATTTGGATCTCCTCTCCTCTGTGAGTTTTGTATTAACCCCATAGTGTGGGTAACTGTCTAGCAGCAGTATGATTTATTTAAGCCTGTTTTGAGCATGGTCATGGTACATTGTTGATGGGAGTATAGACATAGCCCAAGGCAGTGATTATAGAATTTCATGTGGGTGATGGTAGCACCAGAGTTCTTGCTTCTGTTCATATTTGGAAGAGTTGATTGGTTGGCCAGTGTTTACAGATTAATAGAAAAGCACAATGATTTGGCAGATTTATTCCAAAGCGTACGATTAAGACTGTTTGTGTCTGGACTCTATTTATGCCTTCAGATGATGTTATCTGTTTATGATATCTTCAAATTGATTGTGGTTTCTTAAGAAAAAGCTAGTACAGCTGACAAAAAAAATTAAGATATTGCTAGACATGGGAGCTGCAGTGTAAAAGCTGGAATGTAATTGCTTGTGGTTTTATGGCTTTTTAGGTGCCTGTGGTTCATGCTTGAAGTTTTAATGACAAAGAATGAGAACAATAGCCATGCCTTCATGAAAAAGATGGCAGAAAACATCAAGCTGACCCGAGATGCTCAGTCTCCTGATGAGCCAAAGGCCAATGAAGTAAGAAATACAGTTCAGATAAGTGTTGGGTGATGGGCTGTGTTTCACAAGCAGTTGATGAACAGGATTTGCAGGAAATCTGAAAGCACTAGCTCAGACATTTTTATGGTCTTTTAGAGAGAGCGTTAATTGCGAGCATTGTCTGTATGTTGCCAATCTCATTCTTCCAGAACCTTGCTGACCTTATCCAGCACACAATACCTAATGAAGTTAATAAACAAAATGTGTTAAATATTCCTGTTACTGCCTGCCTACCTGCCTTGTTTTAACTCCTGCTGCCTGGTTTCCCTTCTGCTGTTGGGGGAAATTGTGTATTATATGGCTACTGTTAAAACTGTCAGTTTCTAGCAGAGATGAGAAACCATTGATGGTGATTTGATTGAGCAAGAGCTTCTGTTGTACAGCATAGGTGTGTAAAGCATTACTGATTTTCATTAAATAGTACCGTATGAAAAATGTGGACTTCTGTATGCGTTTGAAAAGCCAACAGTATGGTTAATGATGTAATTACAAAATATGTCCTCAGTGATGGTTATTTTAAAATATAGATTAAACTTTTTAAAGAATTACATTCTCTGTACACAGTAAAAACCAGTAATTCCTAAAGCATACTTTTTTTTTTTTATCTTCAGAAACTTTATACAGTATGTGACGTAGCACTATGTGTAATCAACAGCAAAAGTGCTTTGTGCAATGCAGATTCACCAAAGGACCCTGTATTGCCAACCAAATTTTTTACACAACCTGAAAAGGTAAATTTCTTAATTTAATTTCCAAAGTAATAAGGGGAAATATTTGTATTTCATAATTGAGAGCTGGTTATCTCCATAACATGATGAGTGGGAAAATGCATATATATTTTATCCTCAGCAAGAAAATTTTTTTAACATCAGCTGTATGTTGTGTCTTATAAATGTGTGCCAGCGATGTTTGTAAGCAGGTGAGAGCTAATTAGGAAAAACATTGATATGTTAGCATGCTTTGCTAGATTGTTTCATTTAAGTGTTTTGCAAGTCCATCTGAATTTGTGAGAATATATGTATATTTTGACTGTATCTGAATTAGAATGCAAAGCAGACAAAAAAATGAAAAAGAGAACATTTTTTTATGTTATGTGTGGTATGTTTATATGTGTCAGTGGCTGTTGGGCTTGGTTTGCAAGTCGATCCTCCTCTTGCCTCATAATAGTCTTGGTGAGTGCAGCTCTGCTGTCAGCCATCACACTGCTCTTAAACTTCAAGAGGTTATACTTCTAAAATGTTTAAGCAGAACCCAAGTAATTCTCTGGACCAAACCTGATGGTTTGTACTGAAGAATACATCTTATGTTTTTCAGTGTCTTAGACTGTTAAGTAACAGCCTTTCCAGAGTCTGTTCAAGCAAAATTGAGTTAGTTTATTTAACTGTGAGCTGGCAGATGCCAGGGTGACGGAGCCGGTATCTGCGATAGCTACCTGCATTCACTTTTAGTACTGTAGCCGGTGACAAAGGTAGCAACTCTCAACTCATTTAGAGAAAACTGCACCTCTTTTCTTCTTTTTGGACTTCCATTAAAAACACACAAGTGAAAAAACTGGCGGTTTTGCTTCACTTCAAATGTTTCATGTCATTCAAGAAGATAAAATGTTAATCCCAACTTCAAGTATGGCATACTGTCATTCAGCAATGCCCGCTGCAAATCTTCAAAATACTAGTTTGACCTATCTTTAGGAGATGGATTCATTTGTCAGCAGGTTGCGTGGTGTGAGGTGTCTGTAGCATATGATGGTAGCATCTGATTTGAGAAGTCAGTCGTGTATGTATGTATTAAAAAAAACCAGCAAGATTGAGAGATCAAGCACAAACTGATTTTTATTTTATTTTTTATACAGGATTTCTGCAATGACAGGAATTACATTTCAGAAGAGACAAGGGTTCTTCTTTTGACAGGAAAGGTACTGTATTTTGAGAAGTTACATTTCTTTGAATATTACTTGCAATTTTTTTAAATGTCTTGGACTGCTGTAGTTCAAAAATTGTATTAAGAATTTGTGAACAATACTTTGTGCTTCTTTAACTGCAAATCTCTACACCCTTTTGAACATCTTATTTTACTTCAGACATAATTTAGCTAATACCTTCACAGGGGACAGAAATTACCAAGGGTCGGGGGAAGAGAGGCAAAGAAAAACCCCAAGCAAACAAAAAAAAACCCCATAAAACCCAGAAACTTATTTTTATACCTTTTTCCCATCAGCTGTCCTTTCTTGGGATTCTGAAACTGTCTTTCCTAGGTTCTGGTTAAATTATGTTGGAGTGCTTTTTAGTCTAGCTAAACAAATTATAAGTTGTTGGGGTTTTTTTTTTCCCTGGAGCTGAGTAAAAGAATGCTGGCTGAACTGTACAATATAAAAAGCCTGAAAAAAGTAAAAATCATGTTTTTAATATAAATTTTACATGCCTTTATTAATTTTCATGTTCTGTGTTCAAAGAACTGGTATTGCATGAGTTTTTAAAAAGTTTTCGGTTAGAGCAGAACTTCGTGGTTCATTGTAAGGGTAGAGACAAATGATCCCTCTGGAAATAACCATTATCATTTAAAATCGCTTCCTCTCACATTGATTTTTCACTTACACAAAAAGTTTCTGCTATCAGAGCAGCTCAGTTGGGTGAGGTTTGCTCAGTTGGCAGAGTCCTGCCTCTCCTTGCTTCGCTTTCCCTGTGACACCAGCTCCAGAAGAGTCTGTCTGGCCACTTAGAGCTGAGGTTGCTTCACCTTTGACAGCATTCGGATAGAAGTAGTGAAGCATTTGTATACTTTGAAGCAAGTTTAGTTGGTTGTATGAACTTAATGCATTCCTCTTCTGATATTCACCAATTTAGAGAAAAAGCTATGTCTTAACTAAAGAAATCTTGCTTTTTTAAGACGTGCCTTTTCTCATGCATTCTGTTAAAATAGAGGAGGATGGGGGGATGCCCAGTATTATTTAGGTTATTTTCGGTGTCCTGGGAAAATGGACGTTTATTCCAAGCTGTAATGGAATGCACAAAGCCTTGCTTCTTTTTCTGTCTATTTCCATTTTGGAAAAGACAAGATGTATAAGGATATCCCTCTGACTCAGACCGAGGGTCCTCTTTGGCCTGGATTGGTCTCCCAGAGGGACCAGCATGATTAGGGAGAGCATTGCAGGTCTGGCCACCTCCTGCAGTACGTTCCCCCTCCTGCTCCCCCAGTGTTCATAATTCTTATAACAGGAAGCTAGAACTCTGCATCTGCGCCTCTCGGGTTTGATGTCTGCTTGTGGACTTGTTCACAGATTTGTCTGCTCCGTTTTGAACCTCCCCATGCTCTTCCTTCAGAACCTCTCGTGGCAGGAGGTGCCAGAAATTTGCAACCTGCTGCTTGTGCAGAAGCATTTTCTTTTCTCCCTTAAAGATTTCCTCCCTCCTATTAGTTTTACCAAATGCTTCCTACTCTGTCCTGCTTTGAGTGTTGAGGACAACTTTTTATAAAACACTCAGTAAATAGAGCAAATAAAACATTTTAAGAATAATATATTTAAGTAAATGTGCAGTATTAGCTCTCGGATGATGCAACTCCTGAACATGTGCTCGGTAACATGTTGTTTCTAAAGAAAGCGTTGGCTGTTTTGCTGGCCAAATGTTTTCCAGCATCT
>JAHREE010150143.1:0-56699 GCA_033628505.1 Tringa tobata | reverse complement strand
AGGTGCCAGAAATTTGCAACCTGCTGCTTGTGCAGAAGCATTTTCTTTTCTCCCTTAAAGATTTCCTCCCTCCTATTAGTTTTACCAAATGCTTCCTACTTCTGTCCTGCTTTGAGTGTTGAGGACAACTTTTTATAAAACACTCAGTAAATAGAGCAAATAAAACATTTTAAGAATAATATATTTAAGTAAATGTGCAGTATTAGCTCTCGGATGATGCAACTCCTGAACATGTGCTCGGTAACATGTTGTTTCTAAAGAAAGTGTTGGCTGTTTTGCTGGCCAAATGTTTTCCAGCATCTGTGGTATCTCTCTCCTGTCTGCTCCCTCCTAATTTCAGCACATGGGAGTTAATTTTTCTTGTGAGAATGTATCAATAAATTAACTTGGTCCCCGAGGAAATGTAAAATTACATGAAGAATGCAATGTGCCATGAAAACTTCCTTGACTTTTCTCCAGAGACAAAATAAAAAAACTTCCTACTGCCTAGCCAGCCTGCCCAAGTCAGTCAGCAGACACCAGATCTAAAATGCCATCACTGTACCGGAGAACCCCAGAATAGATAGGTGATGTTACATATTTTTACGTTGGCTTCCTGTATAGTAAGTGTATACATTTTCTATTGTTGTAGTGAACCTAATTCTGCATTCATGTTGGAAAGCCTTCCCCAGAGGCGCTGGACTTTCCAGATACAGTCCTCTAATACTATCTAACATTCTGGGTTTCATTGGGACTTCTCTACTGCTATCCCTTCAAAGTGTGAGAGAAAGCAAGTCAATTGATGAAGCTGTTAAGTGATGGGAAATAAAAGTAGGATAGACAGTGGTTTTTAAGTAAAGATGAGGTCTGTACTCTAAACTCTTGGCTTTGTGATTAAGACTGTTAGTCCAGAAAAAGTGTTTTAAAATACTCAAGAAAATATTTTTAAAATCAAATATGTATCTGAAGTTTCCATTTTTAAGATTAAACATTTTCTTTTAGCCAAAACCAACTGCTGTATTAGGTACAGTAAACAAACCATTATCTGCAACTGGAAGGAGACCGTATATTAGAACTACAGGATCAGAGACTGGAAGCAATATCAGTGTAAACTCCGAGCTGAGCTCTTCTGCAGGAAACAGATCAAGGTACAGGAGTGTGAAATTTCTTCCAACAACCTTTTTTATTTCATGTTCTCCAGTGTGCTTGCATGGTTTAGAACAGGAGATGATTTGGTGTGTGTGCCTGCCTGTGTTTGCCTTTACTTTGTCCAGTTTTAAAAAAGTGTAATAGTTCTGTATTGGTAAAATCTCCACCTTTGCTTTTTGTTTGGAGATTATTTTAGTAGACAGAACCTCAGTATGATGTTTAGGTGTGGTCTGCCTGTAATTGCATACAATACAGCAGAAGAGACACTGTACTGTCTGAAGTTTTGGTGGTTAATAGTCATGGTATTTTTACATCAGAAAACATATTAATTGAAGAAAACAGCCATAATTAATACTAAACAGATTTTGCAACTCACACATTTTTGATGTATAAATTAGGATTAATCCTGATTGGTAATAAGTAGATGAAATATTCTGACCTATTTAAGATTAGGAACAATTAAAAAGAGCTTGCACAGGAGGATTAGCATCTCAGTGGAGAGAAGCAACATATGATGGAGAGAAGCAACATATGATTATACTATTTGGGCTTTTTTCCAGTAAGTGTTATTCTTATGCGGATCCAGAGTTTTTAAATTTATCATAAATCTGGAGAAACAGTTTATACTTCAAAATTTTAGGATTGTTTAATTTATTTTGGAATTGATTAACTAGCTAAGATAAACGGTTAAAGAAAGTAGAGAAAGTCAGCTCTAGTTGCTGCGTTTCATAAGGCCAAAGGGAAATATGACTTGGTTCAGAATTTGTTTTGTAAGTGTGCATGATATATAATGTGATGATCATGATTTTTTTTTTAAAAGTGATTTTGTATTTAAAACTATGTATATTTGTGTAAATTAACTTGAAGTTTGAACATTGCTGGTCTTTACTTTTTTTTCACTACCTTTGCCAGTATCAGCTTTATCTATCTGAAAAAAGAACATGGCCTTGTTTAGAGCGTTGGTCTTAAGTTTGCAAAAAGAATTGTATGGCATTGTGTCTGTGATAAGGGATTTGGCTCAGTGACTACCCAGTCACTTTCAGACCTTTCCCTGTTCTGGGAAGAAAATGTAAGTGTGGACCCAGGCAAATCAACTCTCTTCTTAACTAGTTTAGTATGTCTGCATTCATTATTTTTTTTCCCAATTGTATTGTTTTAAATAATTGAAAACCTTTTTCTCCTTCTGTTTTGTATATTTTGGTTTTATTTTGTCTTCAATTATGCTACCAGGGAACAAAGTTCGGATATATCAGAAACTGGGGTCAGTGAAAATGATGAAAATCCTGTGAGGATTATTTCAGTCACACCAGCAAAGACAGAACCTGTGAAAAACAAGGTATGTCTGGGGATTTTGTGGCCCGTATCTCCATAAAAAGCTTGGCATTAGGAGTTTATTCCATACACATCACTGCAGGTGGTCTCTGAGGAACTGAAAATGTCCAATTTCATTTCATGTAGTTATATCACTTTCCTAGCCCAATAGAAGACCCCTTATTTTCAAAACTAAAGTTTATTTTCTCCAGAGTAATTAATAGAGCTCATGTGCTCAAAAACAGCACAGGCAGGTCAGAAGGGACTTCATTCTTTTTTTCTAAAATTCCAGAAGATTCCCACCTTTATTCTATGTTTTCCAGTATAAGTACCAGTAGTGAAGGCTGACACCTGTAGCTTTAACTGAAGATATTGCCAGGAAAATGTCAAGTGGTCCTCTAGCATGAAATAAACATTTAACTTTTGGATTGTGTCACAACTAAAATATTATTTAAACTTGACAGATTTTTAATGCTTTCCCCCCCTTCCATTAGAGAGAGAAGATCATGCCTAATCATAATGATTTTTTAACTTATAAAACATACAGTTGCATGAAGTTTAAGAAAGGTAAATGTGAAGCCCTGCACCTGGGATAGATTAAACTCGAGCAGCAGTACAGCACTCTGGGATCTGCTCAGCTGGGCTGTGGGTTGGCCAAGAAGAACCTGGGGGACCATCCCAGCGGAGCACGTGTCGGCAGGCTGCCTTGGCAGCAGTGAAGTCCAGGCAAGCTGTGTCCTGGGCTCCATCAGCAAGAGTAGAGCCAGCAGATTGAGGGATGTGATTATTCCACCCTGTTTGGCATTCATTAGGCCACACCTGGAATACTATGTCCAGAATACCGTGTCCTCTGCAGTTTAACACATATTGAAAAAGCGGAGAGCGCTTGGCAGAGAGCCACCAAGGTGATAAAGGCTTGGAGAACTTGTTGTATGAAGAAAAATGGGTTTGTGCAACCTAGAGAAGAGAAGCCTTGGGGGGATCTAATCAGCCTTTCAATATCTAAAAGGTATTTATGGAGAGGACAGAAGTACTGTCTTCTCAAGGCTGCATGGTGGCAGGACAAAAGGCTATAGGCAGAAATTGCTTCAGGGTAAATTCTATCTGGATGCAAGCACAAAAAAACCCCCGAACACTACATTGTGAGGAAAATGGAAAACAGTGGAATAGGTTGCCCAGAAAAGTGGTAGAATGTCACTGTTCATTGCTTGGCTTGTAATGGGCCCCGGATAACCCCTGAGGCCCTGCTTTCAACAGAAGGTTTGATGAGGTCACTTCCAACCTAGATGAATCTGTGATTCTAAAATTAAAGTAGATTTTTGTAATCATGTAGGGATACATAGATGGTTCCTGCTGTACGCACTTTACGAAGTTATATATCTACTTAGTCTTTTTTGATTAGATGAAATCAGAATAGTAGGCAGGTGGTTTGGATTTGTATCATCACATAGAAAGTTAGATTTTTCTTAATCTTTTAAAATAACATCTACATGAGCTAATGAAGAAGAAAAAAAAATCTTTCCCAAATTTCAACATATGGTTCCTTTTTTTTCTTATTTTCCACCAAAAAAGGGTTCTTCTGAGAAGTTAGAGAAGTTAAGCAAAGCATTTATGAAATAAATCTTTAAAAACACTTTCTTGAAACATGACTTTAGTTGACATTTTCAAAGAGCGGTTATTTGTAAAGTCCTTACGAGTAGAAATTATAAATGTGCTATGAAGCTGCTAGAATACTAATAAAGATTACGGAGACTGCCTGACTTAAACGTTTAAGAAATAATGGTAGACTATTTAACAAAAAAGTCCCTGGTTCTGACACAGCACTTAAGGCCTCTCTCTGTTATAACTGATGTGTTTGCAATTCTAAGTCAGCCCAGCCCTACTTCTTCAGTAGCCTTTGCTCTGCCCCTCCTCCTCGCTGTTTCGGAAGCCGGTGTCCAAAGGAAGGTCCATCACCCAGTTGCTTCCTCTTTGTTTCCGTGTGAATACTTTGCTGTGTAGAGACCTACGTGTCCTTTCTGTTTCACATCCACAGAGGCTGCTTCGTGAAATTTAATCTCTTCAGTGTAATGAGAAAAACAGGCGTGTAGGCCATACCTATTCAGACACGACAAAGAATTAACAAAGACAGCAAATTTCATTTGTGATCAGGTCTTACTCTCTTTTATTCCCTGCAAGCCTTGTTTTGTTTTATTCCTTTCACTTATATTTAGGGTTTTACTAATCTGCACCTTTCCTGAATGTTGTTCTCAAAATTTGTCTATCTGTTAAGTAAATATCATTTGTTGTACCAGAATCATTACTCTTGCTCCTCAGTTCTCTCCTGCCAGTTGGCATCTTTCCTGGCAGTTGGCAAAGAGGCAGTAAAAGGAGCTTGTCCAGAACTATCATCATGGGAGGAGCTGAGATTATTAATCTTACTGTAATCTCACTCTCAAGCAACTGGAAGATCCATTGCGCGCAGATATTAAGGTTACACACAGTGTAGTAAGTCTTTTTGCAAGGTTAATGTCCAAAATCCCATCTAGTAAAACTTTTTACGGGGTCTAAGCCCATGTGATGTGTTGTTATAAGAACACTTACTTTCTCTTTTACAAACTCATGTTTCTATCAGAGGGAGGTAACAATCTGATTTGGGAATCTCTTTTTTTTTTCTTGACATTCATGATTTTTATTTTCTAGGAGATTAATTCTGATCAGGCTACACAAGGAAACAGCACTGAACGTGGGAAAAAAAGAACAGCAACAGCATCTGGAACAGAGAATATTCATCAAAAACCAGAAGAAAAAAATGTAGATGAAACAGGACCATCACTCGCAGCAAAAACCAGGAGAGGGCGTCCACCCAAACCTGAACCTCAGGGTACCACTGCAAAAAATGAGGAAACAAACAAGCCACCTGTCAGGGGAAGGAAAAGGGCAGCAGTCAGTCAAGAAAGTCCAGGGAGTTTAGAGGCAGGTAATGCCAAAGCACCAAAACAGCAAGACACAGCAAAAAAGCCAGCAGCAGCACAGAGACAAATTGATCTACAAAGGTAAAAATAAATTAATAATAAAGTACCTGGTTGGGGTGGGCCTTTCCTGTCTCAACATAGACCCTGAATTTGTAATTACAACAGATCTATAATAGTTAAAGGGCACAACTAAACCACAATGATATATAAACACCATGGTCCAACATATATTGGGTCCTGTTCTGTTCTTTAAAGTAAGTACCAGGGCAGCTGGAATTGGAGAAATTATTTTGTTTGGTGAGAACAGGATAATCTAACCTGTTTTCACCAAATTTCAATTTTCTGTCTGTTCCACTTCCTTGCGTTGCTGTGTAAAAGAACTAAAAATTGAGGGTGTTTCAGTGCATTCGTTAATGCCAGGCACACAGGAATTTGAATGCTCTACTCTGCTTCAGTTCATTGATAACAAAGGCTTGAAAACTGACCATCTTTAATGAACAGAACAAATTGTAATTCTAACTGTAATTCTTTTCTGATATTTTGGGTCTGTGCTTGTTTAATATTAACAGTATTTTAATATATATTTTAAGTAAATCAAAAGCAGACTTTGGAATTGTGTAAACTACAGAACAGCTCTTGGATCATAATTTATTTTTCTATACCCTAGTGTTTAAATGCGTTGATTTGACCACAAAGGCGCATAAACACTGAGAAATTCACGTAGCTGGATCCGATACAATAATAATTTTCATGCAAAAATGTCCAAAGTTGTAGAGCAGTAAGAGAAGGTCAGCAAACCAGTGTGCTGGAAGAAATAACAAATTAATCTAAAGGAAGAAAGAATCATTGGAACGGTTTCTTTCTTTCTTTCAATTTTGTAAATTGAAGATCTTGCCGAGAACCTTGATCAAAAAGAATTACCTTTTCCTCTCACAGCAAGGCTCATGCACTAGTGAATTGTTCGGTCTTTCAAGAGAGTGATATTTATGTACTGCCTTGCAATGCTTGTTTTATACATCATATTTCTTTAAGTCTTCATAACAAATTGCACTATCGATAGCCTTTAATAACCACCTGTGTCAGATAGCTTCTTTAAAATGTGTAATACCTTAGTGTGTGTTGGAAAAAACACCAAAACATTGTTAACGTTTTTCAGAAGCCACGTGCTTGGAAGTGATGGAGATTCACTGTTGGAGATAGACTCAAGTCCAGAATGTTCCCAAAGTGCAATGGATCTTTTTAAGGCCTGTGGGAGCAGCCAGGAAGATACTGAGGATACAGAGATAGCAGAGGGAGGCTTCCTTAAGGTGTAGCAGGCGTCTTATATAGGACAATTCTCTGTGTTTTATTGTAGCTTATACAGCAAGGAATCACAGAAATTTCTCTATCTTCTAGAAAAATGTATGTAAAAATAGCTGTGTCTGATAGGGTTGGTTTTTTTTGCTTTTAAGTAGACACATACAAGTTACTGTAAATATTTGAAAAACATTTGAAATAGCGCTTGTTCTTAAGCATCTATCTTCTTTTATAAACCTGTGTAATTAAATGGAGTTAATTAGAACAAGTTACCATTCTTGTTCTCTGACTCCAGCGAAAGCTGTGAATACATGTATTTCTGTTTATGCTGAAAAAGGCATTAGTCAGTTATGGAATTACTATTACTCAACTTGTGTATTTCCCAGTTTATCAGGAACTTGTGCTATATAATAAGGAAATCTAGTTACATTCAATTAATTATGTAATCCTTGAGAAAGATACAAGATGGAGTTGGAAGAATCACAATATAAAGACTGTAAAAGCTAAATTATAAATTATATAGGTGGTATTTGATGTGGAATCAGTTGTAATTTCTGTGTCCTTACGATTAACTTCTGTTTCCTTTTCTCCCCCCCAAAAAGGTAAAAAGAAAACTCGCTCGAAAAGGGAGGAAATGAAGTCCAAATAAAGGCATGCTCCAAGCTTCTGCAAAAACTAGGATTCAGAAATTTCCTGTACAGGAACTGAAATTACTTCAAAACACACAGCTTTCAGCTCTGAAACCAGAAGGAAAACTATGCTTCCCTTTCACATGAAATTAATCCAATGGAAATGTAAAGCAGAAACTCTTGAGAAAGAGGCTAAAAGCATCTGTACTTATTTCCCCAGAGACTTTTTTTATGAAAAGTCAATAATTAAGCAAATTGCTTAACACTTGGTTCCAGTTCCTGCATTCTGGAGTTTAAAAGTGTATTTACACCATTAATTTTCATGCTGCATTTTTTTTTTAAAGAAAGTCAGAGGAGGTCCTTACACTGACATTGAAAATTCATGATCCTAGAGCCAGGTATTCCCATGTTTCACAGAAAAAGTAGAAGTCTACTGAATGGATTTTAAACAAGACTAGAGGAAAAAAAAATAACAAAAATTTTTTTTTGCTTTACTTTTGGAGACTGTTTTATGTATAATTCTTTCTGCCTGCCTACTTTTCTGCAAAAATAAGATGTACAGATTTCAGTTCCCTGCTATGAAAAGTCATGTGGTGGCAATTTTATAAATGTTGCTTTCTGATTTTTATCAGAGTGGGAAAGTAATCACTTAAAATTATTATTAATTCGCAAGTAGACATTTCATTTTTTAATTTTCCCTCCATTTTAGTTTAATATAATTTGCAATAAATGTACATATTGATGTTTGTTTTATAAAAACATATATCACTTTTAAGTGTTTTTACTCCTACGGTTCTGTTGGAATATTCTAAATTTTAAAGGAGTAAAGACAGTCCAGCATTTGATTTTATAATGTTTGTCACCAGATTTTTATTATTGATGTAAAGAAAAAAAAAATCAATTTTTAAAAATAGTTGGACTTTGGCAGCTTTGTAAGGAAAGTTGGAAATGTTTAGGATTGCTCTCAATTTTAAGCATTGTGCTGATTGGAAGTAAGTCTGTTTTGCATTTTGTCTTCCTGTCCAGGCTCATTTTTTAATGTTTATTTTAGAAGATTGTTGCATCAATATTATGTTTCCTGGCATTGTTCAGCATAGATACAGTGTACACTTTTACGTACACATGATCATATTTAAGTTTGTTGCATAAAATAAACGCTTCTAGGTGTCACGTGGCAGTCTTTTTTTTCTTTTCTTTTCTTTTTTTTTTATTTTTTAATTTTCTTTCACAGAAAACTACTCGCTGTATCTGTGCATGGTCCTGGGTGTTCATAGAAATGCTGTATTGAGCAAAGAGGTCGTAATGCAGGCAGTGACAGAGTTGGAAGGCCAGGGGAGCCTTAGGTGAAGGTAGGGTGCTGTGTCCTGGGACGTTGTCTGGGAAGAAGGGGGTTGGTCTGCGGAGCGGCGCTGGCGGCCGGTCACCGCCTCTTCACGGTGCCTCAGTTCCCCATTTCTCTTCTGGAAATGGCTCTGAAAGCCCCTCCTTAGAAGAGGTGGATGCTGTTGGCGTTAGGACGGGGGTCGGGCGCCGTTGTGTGCTCTTGGACCAGTGAGGAGGTCTCTCCACCCAGTCTTTAACTGGCATTAAGCCTTCTTCTTCCTCCGCAGCGGCGACAATCGGACTCTCTTCAGAGAGCAGTGCCTGCCCCTCTCTCTGGAGCCATCTGCGGTGCTGTGGCTTGAAGGATTTGAAATGCTTCTGACAGAGGGAGAGGGGGAGATTTCAAAAGCGTCGATTTACGCATCCATCAGGGGGTTGATTTCTAAAAGTGAAATAACTTCACAAGATGGATTTACTGACCGTACTGCGCTTTCTTTGTAGTGCTCTGGTCAAATACTTACGGTATTTTGGTTCAAAACAATTTTTAGTTGTATTCGTTAGAAGTTTTTAGCTGCTGCCTAAAAAAGGAACTCCGGTTTAGAAATGAGTTCTGGTACCTAGCCTGGTGCCTCTAACAATGATTTGAAATCAGGACTTGACAAATCTTGCAACTATTCAGAGTTGTTTCCAAATGCTCTGATTTTTGTGATGTGGATAATTTCTGGGTGGGGTTTTTTCCCTTTTGGTTTTTTGGGGTTTTTTTTGTAATCAATTCAAATGTCAAGTTACTCAAGCAATCATCACAGAATAATTTAGGTGAGAAGGGGTTTCTGGAGGTTCAGGGCCATGCTCGGAGCAGGGGGTTCAGTTGTCTTTCTACAAACAGAGTTACGTAGGGTTTCTTTCTTCTGTTTTCTTCCAGGGGACAGTTGAGTCACTCCCAGCTGTTGCTGATCAGTACAGGCACAGAAAGTTGGTACAGTCGTGCAGCAAATTATGCTGGGCACGAGCAGCTCAGCCAAAATCCAGCATCAAACTATAGGAAAGGTCTACTGGTGGCCCACTGTTTCCTTTTCAGAACTTGCCCCAGACGAGGCTTCACACAGACTTTCTCCCCGGAGAGCACGCGAGGTCCGGTTCAGAGCTACCCCAGCGATGGACATCTTTCTGTAAGAACAATATCCCCCAAGGGCAGGGGTCATGCCATCAGTCCCACTGGTGATTGTGAGTAGTTGGAACCATCAGCCTTTATAACAAGTACAGGGATACTTATAACAAGTAAAGCCATAGTTTTTATAAGTACATAATTTATACATTGCTAGTACTTCTTCTGATGCCTTAAAAATAAAATCCGTTGAAGAGTAGTCAGCATAGATCTGTGGAACTGAAAGCAAATTATTCCAAAGAAAGGTGTGGGTTTTTTTTTACTTAGCCATATATGACTTTTAAAATATTTTCTACATAAGAATGGGGATTCTCTCATTGTAATAAGAAAACTGGTGCTCAGAGGTTTTCCCTTGTTGACATGTGACAAAGAAGAAAAGGAAGTCCAATAAAACCCAGTTTTTATGGCATTTATCCAGCGTAGGATTTCACAGTGCTGAGCTTTCGTGTTCAGGTTACATAGTTAGAGCTAAGTTCTCATCATCTTTAAGTTCCCATCCTCATAAAAGTGTGGCTTTGTTTCTTAGTGGACATACGTTTATTTCTGTTTTTTGTGTCCTCCAATGCCTGGACCGCACGGCTGCCATGACAGAAGGACAGGAAGGCTGGTCTCAGAACGTACTTTGTGATGTACTAAATTAAACCTCTACCACTCCACAAAATTAAATCTGAATAGTTGTTTTAGACAAAATAATAATGTTCTCTAGAGCAATCTTAAACAAGAAAAATAAATGCATTACAAAACTTTTCTGCACTGACTGACGAGCCCTGAAAGTTTTGGAACTGATAAATAACAAATCCTTACCTAAAATGTTACTTCCAGCCAGGAGGTGCTTAGCACACGTTGTTGGACCAAGTTCAACATGGGACCGGCTCTTGAGCTTCAAGTTAATGCTGGGGCTCCCCCACCTGAACCGTTTCTCCTCTAAAGATCTGAAAAGATTTGGGACCGTGAAACATTGGCAATACACAGGAAATTGGCTTTATCAGCACTAATAGGTTGGTTTGTGCACGGAAATCGAGTCCCAGACCAGTGCTCCAGGAGATAGTCCAAACTGAAGGAGCTGGACTACAAAGCCTACTTGCCAGCCAGGCTGCAGGTGTGCGTGGCTGATAACCAAGCATCAGGCACGGGGTAGCTGGTCTCACCCCGAGAAATTGTATCTTGGTGTAGGAACAGGTTTGCACAGGGTATTAAACAGCAATTAACAAAGTCCAGCAGCACTTCACACATCCCTTGAAGCCTTCCCCTTCTTAGATTTCTGACCAGGAGGGACTCGTCCTGCCGATGAGTACCCCAGCGATCACTGATCATCCTTCCCCATGCCATTTGGTCTGGAACCTGGACAAGGAAGCCACTCTGCAGACCCTGGGAGTGGACATGACCACAATAGTTCTGTACCTTTCCTTAGTGTCCTTTCCCATCCTCTGTCCTCAGCCTTCCTTGCCACAGCATGGTGTTTTCCAGCTGTTCTTCAGGGCCCTCTTTGCTGCATCCATCCATGTCTGCACACCCCATCTTCTGTATTACCTTCCCGTGTTCCTCTAGGCAAGCTCAGCTTCTGGCAGAAAAGGATTTGGGGAGGAAGAGGACTCCGTACCAGGATTGATTTCTGATGCTGCTGGAGGGGATGCATTCAGAGTCCTCAAATTCTGCTTTAGTAATGAGATTTTAAACTCTGCTTTTCCCCCAAGGACTCTCCACGTTCAGAGGAGGTGTCCTCCCTAACTCAGCACAGGTTGCTTCTGGTCCTCGCTCTCTTCATCAAGCAGGGAGTTGTTTCTCACAGCGCGTCTCCTGTGCAGATCCTGGCTCCAGGACCCCACGTGTTACCATAACGTCACCCGGTCTATGAGCCCCACGGAGTCACCTCAGGAGCTGCCCAAGAGTGTTGTCTTTAACAGGCACTGAATGGCCCAACCCCCAAATCTTTTGGGAAGTTTTCTGGTCATCTGGCTCATCCAGCTGCCAGAGGAGCTCCAGCAGTCCCCCAGCCAGAAGCAATGTGTATTTTTAATCTTTTCTGGTTTGTGTGGGGGTATGAAACACCGAGCCCTCACAGACTGTACGTACCATATCGTGGTGGCGTTTACAGTCCTGTTGTGTTGACGATGAAGACCGTGGTCTTCTCTGTGGGCTTTCCAGGTTTCAAAGACATCTTCCTGGTAAGATCATCTATCAGAGCATATCAGTGTGTACAAATACCTGATTGGGAGAGCGTAAACAAATGGAGCCAGGCTCTTCTCAGTGACCACACATGAAGTTCTGCTTGGAGGTACATCCCTAGAGAAATGGGTGGTTGATTTACTTCAGTATTTGGCTCCGAGTCCTCGAACACCATGATGAGTGTTTCCATCGAGCATTACTTGAGCTTGATCTTCCATTTGCAAAGTTGTGTCAGTAGCTTCACCTCCCAGCAGGAGCTTTTCCCTCTCTTTTTCTCTTCCTGCTGATCCTGGAGTTGTTTTTTTGCCATGACAGCAGTTCCTAACACCAAGTTCAAGATGTCCGTGGCGCCCGGATCCAGCAAGGATGACACGTGGGAGTAACGCAAGGGCTTTTTGGTATAATCTCCTGCAACCTTCAGGCACCGACCCTGCCAATGCCCTGACGCAGCAGATGTTACCCAAATCCTTCTAAGTAGGATAATGGAGAGAGCTTTGATCTACTTAAAAGAAGAATAATTAAAACGATATATTTATTTTACTGCTGGAGCAGCGCTGGCAGCAGCTTCCTTAACGTCCAAGCGGCTGCGTGTGTGGAGGAAGCCACCGGAGTAGCAGAGCAGAGATGGGGCCTGGAAAGAGCAGCGCTGGGGGGACGTATGGTGTGGAGGTGCCAGGCTCAGCCCACACCCAGCTGCCTCTCGCTGGGCTGCCGGGGTCACAGGGCTTGTCTGGGCACCGGGCTGGCTGGGCTTGGTGGGACCTATGGCCCATCTGGTCTCCTCGCACAGAGGAAGAGCCCGGTGCCACCTTCATGAGTGACTTGGGGCAGAGAAGCACCAGACCCTCGCTGTGCACCTCAACGTGTTTTGTAAATGCCCCAAGGGGCGAGTGCCTGTCTCCTAAGGCATGGAGCCTCTGAGCGCCTGGTGGAGACCCTGGTCCCAAAGTTCTGCTTGGTTCTGGGGCCACCAGCCTGACTCGGCCCACAGCAGAAATGGGAAGAGGTGCCCCTTCCCAGGGAGCAGAGGGCTGGAAGGGGCCCCCAGAAAACTTGTTTCCAGAGAACGTCCCCAGTGCTGAGCAAAGGAGTGGGATCGCTCCCCTCAACCTGCTGGCAACAGGACACCGTCTGCCACAAGAGCTTGTGCTCAACTTGGTGTCCACCAGGTCCTCTTCTACCCCAAGTTCCTCTGCACTTGCCCTTGCTGAACTCCTCGCTGGTGAGGAGCATTCATAGGTAAGGAGAACAGCACATGAACAATATGAAGAACAACTCTTACCTTCTTTGTCCTTCAGAACCTTTTGAGGTTTTGTGGGATTTTTTTTTCACCTCCGTGTCATTTGACTCGGTGAACTTCTGGTAGCTACTTTGTTCGTACACGTCTGCTTCCAAATAGCTCTCTCTTCCGACGAGCGTGGCCTAGAGACAACTTACTCCTGGCATCTTTGATGCGGTGCAGATCACTTCAGGACTTGGATGTGGAAGATGGAGCAGCGGGGAACACGCACACCAAGCAGAAGAGGGAGAACATCCCTCCCCACACACCCCCATCCCAGGGAATACACATTTGTCCCTTTAACAGGAAAAGCCACAAATGCCAGGGGTTTTCACACCCTTTGAACTGACGGCTTGGGTTCCTCTAAACCACTTTCTACCCAGATAGACCACCTCACGTCCCGCACGGCTTGATGACTTCCAGGAACACCCGGGCCCTGCGCTGTGGCTGGGGTTTGTTCTCCAGCCTCACATTTTGGGGAAATTCAAACCCCGTGGCAAACGCCTCGACTTCCAGCGCTGTGGCTTTGCTGCCAGACAGGCGCCTCTGCCAGGCTGGTCCCCACTGCAGCCGCAACGGGGACCAGCCCCTGCCAGGTCTCATTTTTTGAACCCAAATCCACCTTGGAGCGGACTTGGCTCTCGGGCTGTGACCAGGCAGGTGCTCCTGCTTCAAGGAAGCCACCACCCTCACAGCCAACTCCCCACCTGGGATGTTTAAAACAGGGGACAGCCAGCTTTGCCCTGGAACCAGCAAGGGCTGCTCCCATCATCCAAGAACTTCCCAAACCTCTCCAACAGGATCAGCAGGAGCCTCCGCTACTCACCACCTACCACCTTCTTGAACTGCCGGCTGGGAGAAGAGCTGCTTTGGGAAAGATGGTGGGAGGAAAGCAAGGCCCTGGGCTGTGCAGGGTCCGTTTTCCCACCCAGAAGAGCGAGGGCCACAAGCCCACGCCCCCCAACAGCACCACCCGTGAGCAGAAGCAGCTCCACACCAGCAACTGGGGTGGCTGAAGGGCCTGGTGGTTCAGGTAACGTCAGCACCAAACCTTCCTCCCCAGCACCACCAGGCTCCTTCTTCCCTCGCCCCTTACCCTTCATCTTAGACCAGGCTGTCACAAACCCACCTGAAGACTTTGCGCGTTTCAACACAAAGCAGCCACCAAGTGAAGCAATGTGATTTATTTGACATCATACCAGACACGGATGCTCCAGACCCAGATTTGACCTTAAAAACCATGCGAGCTCCTGGCTGTGCGGGCAGCGGGGGAGCTCCCTGCCGGGCTCACAGCCAAACGGGACAGGAAAGGCAGGAGGAGCCGAGCCACCAAGCACCAAGGTCCATGTCAACCACCAGCTCCCTTCCAGTTCCGGGGCGCGGGAAGAAGCGACAAGGCTGTCGGACAACTTTGCAAGTATTTCAGTAACACAGCAGCTCTCAGTTACTGGGGTCATTGCAGTGTCTCACTACAACAACAAGGGAATATGGATTTTTAATTTTTTTTGTCCTAAATTACCAGGCAGGTTAAAAGAAGCGTGTGTGTGTCCCCCTGCAGCAGAGGGGCTGAGGCTCCCTCTCCCTCACCCCTCTTATAAATGAGGTCCCCCAGTACAGCACAGCTCGTGATGATTGTCAAGTTGAACGACAAACAACAGTAATCCCCCTTCACTCCACTGTTCTAACACCGCAAAACCACGCAGCTCCCTCACACCTGGTAGAACCTGCCTGGAGACCCACAAAACCCATCTGAGGACACACACCCCCCTGAGGAGGTGAGGAAGATCTGACAGAGCGTGGCAACCAGCTCCACAGCCAAGCTCCCTGCTCAGAGGAGGAGCAGGAGGGCAGAGGCTCTCCCCTCACACTGCTTCTCTCCAACCAACAAATGTGCCAAAAAAAAGAGAAAAAAAAAAAAGAAAAAAGTGACTATTACGTACTGGCAACAAACAAATCCACAGTCGTCCTCTCTACCAGACTGTTCCTGCCAACAGGCTGCCGCCTCCCCAGGTAAGAGCCGACGGGATAAATAAAGCACACAGTTTAAAACGCGGAGAGATGAGGATGATGGCGTTGGAAAAGCCAAAGAAAAGTTGTTTCTCTGCCCGATACCGACTCTGCTCCTTCAGACACAGCCTTTGAGAGGGGACAGCAGGGGTTGATACACACAGGTATTTCTTAGGCTATCACACGAGGCAGTCCCAGGTGAGGTAACACACACCCCCATTACACAGCTGATATTTACACAATTTTCTTCTTCAAGAATTTTTTGATGTACCTCATGAAACTGCTCATGCCCCTCTCTCTCTCACGGCTGCCACGGAGGCAGCGCACCCTGTGACTCACAGCAATCCCAGCTACCAGAAATAAAATGAAAACTGTTTTCAGGGAAACGTGCATTTATTTGTTAAGCATTCCCAGTGAAAAAATCAACATCTTTTAAAACGTGTGTTTATTAAAAAATCATTTGTGTACAAAAGTGTTTGCGTAGGGTTTTTTTTTTATTTTCAAGACAAAAAAAAAAACCCACTGATGCTGCAATTCCAGCCCACCCGCTCCTCCTGTACAGGAAGTCTGATGCCCAGGAGCCAACCTCCTGTGATATTTTTTTTTTTTATTGGTAATTATTATTATTTTTTTTTAATTAGAAAAGTCAAGAATTTAGGATGGAAAAGTGAAAAGCAGGGTTCTTCAACAGTTGACATCAGCAATTCATACGACAGCGGCCTCCTTCAGACACCACAACAGAGCACCAGCGGTTGCCACAAATTGTAAAAAAGGGACAAACACAGCATTTTCACAGCACGTCTCCTCCTCTGCTGGGTCACAGACCTTCACTGACACCACCAAGGAACAGCCCAGCACCAGCAGCCGAGGGCTGCCCAGTTGGGTGCCTACACAGCAGGTAACGGGGGAGAAGGAACATCCCGTCCCAGCAAACACCACCTGCCAGAGTCTGTCCAGGGAGACCCAACCCACACCCGGGCAGCCACACCAGGAGCAGAAGACATTAAGGGCAGCTGGAATCACGAGTCTAACCATGAATCAGCCAATGGCACCAGTGCCACAAAGGGGAAGAGGAGCTACGTGATCCACCCATGGGCCTGGAGGAGCTCAGAAAAACCTCTCGAGATTGAAAGAAGCGCTTGCCCCTTCGCCCAGCCCTGGGAGAGAGCTGCACCCGGAAAACGAGGACGGACACAGTGAAAACGTCTACGTGGTCTTCCCAGGAAAAGCCCGAGGCACCCAACGAGCATCTTGGGTTTCGTGCTTCTGTTCTGCGACACGACAGGCGGCGGGATGAAACGTGCTTTCGCTGTCTATTGTTCATTGCTCCTCAGAACTCTACGGACCCAACCACGGGGTGACCAATCAGTGGCCACACTCAAAGCAATGCTTCCCACCGACTCTGGCAGGAGAGGACACCCCGCCTTCTCGTCACCTCTGCCCGTCAGCCAGTGTGAAGCAAAACTAACTTTCACTGCTAAATTATTTAACGTTCCCCCCTTCGGGCAAGCCTCCAAGCCTAAGCCAGCCCTTGTCGGTAGTCAGGAAGGAAAGAAGGGACAGGCACACGGCTGGGCTTCCCCTTGCCACCAAAATGGGACACTTCTCCTTCACCGTCGATGACCAACGCAGTGAACAAGAACCCTCGCTCGAAGCCGTATTTTCCATTCCCCCCCACACACCCCCCTTCTCCTTTCCCCCATTAAATCAGCCATCCACATGCTCTGCAGCCTGATTCACAGCTGGTGAGCTGAAATTTGCATAGTTTAAATGTTTCTGTTACCCCCAGCGCAGAACGCAGCCTTGGCCTGACCAGGTAAGCTTCCTGCTGGCTATTTAATTCCTCCTTTCAGACGACAACAACAACAAAAAGAAGATCCTGTATTCCTTATGTCAGCGTTCCAATACTAATTTACTTGGAAAACAGTTAAATACAATGATAATTTAAAAAAAAACAAACCAACAACGAGACATAATCCTACACTATTAGTACTTAATTACCCAGATAAATGCTACCGAACCAATTATAGTCAAGGCCCCATGTACTCTGTGGCAAGCCTTTTTTTTTTAAATTAAAAAAAATAAATAATTTCAACTTGGAATATGCAGAATGAATAGCAGTAAGTGCCGCATCTTTCCAGAAGGATATGTTCCCAAGTTTTCTGTCTCCAAAATGTGCCAGTTTGTCACACTGAGAACACAGCCTGTTCGCAGAAGCAATGGGAGGAAGCTGTGAGTTTGGCGAGTGGGGATGGGATACAGTCAAGGCTTTTGGCACTCATGGGAAAACGGAGGCTTTTGGCAACAGGAAAGGGCATTTCTCTACCTTTGAACAAAGCTGCAGGTTACTTTTTAAGGAACCGGGCGAGAAAAGAGTTTCTTGTTCCCACCAACAAAACACACAAGGGATGAACCCGCTTTGCTCAACGCACGTTAAAACCTTCAGCAGCGAAATCCCACTGACGCTCCGGGCACTCAGCAAGCTTCATTGCCCACACCTTGTTTAGAAAAGCGGGGCCATCTAGACTTCAAAATCACTGTTTCAAGACATCTTGTTACACAACAGAGGAAGACAACGCGGGATTTCTTTGTACTTGGAAAGCAGCTGTACCCTCGTTTGGTGGTGGTGGTGTAAGCAGGCGGTAAGTAAGGTTGCTGCACGGCAACCCCGGGCCCTGGGTACAGCCAACCTTCAGTCACACCGAAACCAGAACGGCCGCTTGGTGTGTACAAACTCACAACGACAAACCGAACACCAACAGGCAAAATTCCTAGGGCTCAGCCCCAGCGGAGGTTAAACTAACCTCGTACAACATCAGCCCTATATCCCACTCTGGTAGTTGCCAAGAACACAAAAACGTTCCTCATAAAGGACTCGCATGTCAAAATTCAGAGGGACTTCAGACCACAGGTGCCCCCTTAATGCCGGGTGACGTTTCCTTCCCGGCTCAGCTCTTGAGAAGTTTCCCTCCTGCCAGCATCTCGGCTGGCATCAAAATATCTTTGCTACCAAGCAGGTGGATGGTGGGCAAAAACCAGTATCTGACATCTACAGGGAAGGGGAAAGGGGAAGGGGAGTGTTTTGCAGGAGAGAAGAAAATGAGGCAACTTCACAAGAGAAATAAAACTTAACAGGGCATTGTTTCAGAGGTGACCACGCTCACCTAAGAACCATTTCCTCTTTTCTCCCCCTCCCCCTGGCTTCCTCTGGCCCTTCACATACTGCTGGAAAAAACTGCTGTTCTCAGAGACTGATCTGATCAAAAGACACGTCCAGAAGCCCGTGACTGAGAAGTTCTATGTCCCCAACAATCATTTCCAAGTTCATTCTTTTGATGAATAGCAGCGAAGAACAAGGGAAAGTAGTCAGCAATTTATAATTACCACCAGGGTAAAAAAAAGAAAAGGCGTTGATGTAATCAAGAAGTTCTTAGCCTTTATAACAGAAAAGACAGCAACTTGAGATTAAAACGAGTGGCATTTTGCCATAGTTCCCTACCGTCCCTGGTTTTCACCTAACAAACCAGCCAAACAGTAGCAGCTACTTGGTAAAAAAAATAAAAATAAATAAATATAAGGAAAGACAAAACAACTCATTTCCTTTGGCATCATTGCAAATGATCTACATTAACTCAAGGAAACCCCCCAAAAATGATCACTGACTACACCTTAAAAAGCAGTAAGTAAAAAGTCTAAGCAAACGCATTTAGTATTGCACCAATATGAGTTCAAAGTATTTCCTGTCTGTGCCCTGAAATATTTTAAGCCTGGACACGTGAGACAGAGCAGGAGAGGGAAGATCCCTGAGCTGCTCGGGTCTCTACAGCTCTATTTTTCTGGTTCTGTTCCCCTATCCAAATATTTAACAGATACAACAATAAAGTTCCTGATTTCCTCTAGTATGATTTATAAACAGACTGTCTATGAAGTGTGAAACTATTTCAACTTGTACTTCATAGCTACACAAAAATCTCAAACAGACATGTGTTCCCCCAGCCCATTAGTCCACTGTTTAGGATTAAAAAAAAAAAAGCGTCATGGAAAAGATGCCTTCTACAGTACTCCATCAGCCACCAGCTCTCTACTCTCAGCGTTTCTCTGAGCTTCCTTGTCAGATATAGTCTCAAAAGTTAGCATCATATTCACAAAGACATTACCGCTCTCTTTAAATAGATGTACTAGTGTTTGAAGTTGCAAAACTAATAATTTTCAAGCTTTTGCACTCGGGATGAAATGTCATTTTAATACGAATAGAAAGACTGACTGTATGTACAAGCCAAGGTAAGATTTCAGTTCTCGTTTATCAGAAACATCAATCCAAAAGAAAGCTAAATTGAGAACACACTTCTACTTCTATGTGCATTTGAAGTATGTACAGTAAAAACACCAACACAGCCTCCATGTGTCAACTAGAGAAAAATGCAAGCAAGGATGAATTTTAAAGTATCTGGTAAGCAATCCCTAAATTGAAGCCCGAAATAAAGCTAGAAAACCGCTGCGAAACACAGCTGATTGCATCATATCAAGTACTCAAAGATATTTTTTTTTAATTCTCAGTACGCTAGAGAATCGGCTTCTTCCTCCTTCAAACCCAGTGAAATCATATCATCCAGAAGGTACTGAAGAACATTTTACATCTATTTAAGACCAAAAAAAAAAAGGAAAGAAAACCAGCTCTATCTTTTTGTGCTGTATCCAAGCATAGTCCTTAGGAGATTGTATAGAAAACACGACGGATGAAAATCATTACTGATAATTCAAAATATATTCTTTAAAGGGGAGCCTAGACTACCGTAAATGGCACACATAATACCCACAGATGATGAAACATAATCTAGTGAGGATTTTTAGCTGCATGATGTAAGGGAGAGGAGAATCAGGTTTCCCAATTAATAAGCTAGAAAGAAACTGGTTCTGAATAGGTCACCATTTGGAACTTTGGGTAAGTCTTGAAAGTCTTTCAGGAAAAAAAAGTTACAAGAACACTCGAGTATTTCAATGGTGCTCTCTTCAGCGACCCTACCTAATATGTCTATTAAGTACAAGCATGCAAATATAGGTCAATCCACAGGCACATAGGATCCATGTTAAAAACAGTAAGATAGCTGTGATGAGTGGCACCAACAATTTTGATGACTAACACCCAAAAATGTTGCTCTCTGAATTACTAAATCAAAATCCTGAAGCAAGTTCCTGCTAGTCTTCGTCACACTGCTAAACACTAAAGTAGGCATGTTTTTTCCCCCATTATTGTAGCTGAGCTCAAAGAATTTTTACAATATTTAGTAAGAAAAAAAATTAAAGTATTTCCCCTTTTTAAATTTACACAGACGTTTAATTAGCTTTATTTACAGAGCGTTTCTTTCAGTCTCCAATAGTGCCTAGATAGCATCATCAGGCAAGAGTGCCAGTTTTAAAAGAGAATCTATATAGAATCCTAAAAATAACAGATGGTGATGCTCCTCCAGAAGGGGCAAGCTGGACTACTGAAGCAGCTCTCTCTACATGGCTCAGTTACTCAGGAGTAATTCTGTTGCAGTCTCTACATCCCATGATTTTGAAGACAAGGCCACTATTACTGCATTCTGCAATGAGAAAACAAAAGCAGTCACACTTTCAGTGCGTGAACCCACAGCTCTGACAAGCAGAATGACAAATTCACAGATTAATCAGAACATGTCAGTTTATCATTAGTTAAATCCTAACGGACAATGTACAGAAAAAAAATGTTTCAAAAAGGCAAGGGTAGCTCACAAGATTTACAAATAACGTAGTATTTTAAAATTCTGATTCTTAAAAAAAATTAGTAAAACAGAATTATTAGACCTACAAAAGGTCACGGAAGTAGCGAGTCTACTTTAGTACATTAATGACTCCCTGTATTTAAACACATATATTTGCCTTGCCTCTACTGAAAAAATATTGAAGTTAAATATACTTACCCTATCAAAGCCCATAGCACAAAGGTTTTCTATTTTTTTGGTGTATTCTGGACTAGAAACTGGTGCTCCAGCATACACATGTGCCCAAAGTCGAGCTGTCTGTTTAAACATTTCTGGATTTTGTTTGTACTACACAAAAGAGAGAGGGGGGAGAATGGAAAAAGTTAAATCAGCTCAGCAAGCCAACCAAAAGCAAGATGATATGGCAGATTCCAATCCATCATTCTTTCTACAGCATCTTCAACAGCGTTTCACACTGATCATACTGCCCTTTTTGAAATGAAATTTGGAGGTGAGGATTACACACAGAGTAAACCTATGCAGCAGTTATCCAACGAATTTGCCTTTAGGTTTAATTACACACTATAGGTATTTCACGTGTACAATCAGGTATGCTCTCAATTGCACTGATCAAAAGTAAAGCAGCTATATTTAGCACAGCTACTGCAAATTTATATTCGGTGTGGCAGAGCAAAAATTATCCCCATGTTAACATCTCATGAATGTACATACTGCATACTGCTCTAATGAATTTCTCTCATCACTTAAAAATATGCCTGGTTTTATACACTGCAAGTAGGTCTGCAGTTTTTCAGTCAGGGCTGACATTTTACTACCAGGCTTCTTCGTGAGAATAAGGATATCGATTGCACATGTGACAAACGGGGCTGAAAAATGGGCGAGCGTGTGTGAAAAGCTAAGAAGCAACAACCCTTTTCATGCAAGCCATTATTTACCAGAAAAAAATAAAAATCATGCAGGCTATGTAAATACTGTTTTGCACCAATCACTAAAAAGTTCTCTAATAAACAACAGAATGGACCTTATCACAGAGAGTTTTCAGCCTGCGCCAAAAACTCAGAAGCCAAGAAAGTGGGTCATCTGTCATAAATTGTACTCAGAAAAGCAAGATGAGTTTCCTATTTTAGCAACTTTTCTACGTAATACCAAGTTCAAGTTTTTTCTATTTAAAAAAAAAAGAAAAACTCTTTCCCTTAATCATTACGCTTGAAAAAAAAAAAAAGTAGGCATTCCCATCTTTACATATATACTAAATTTTAGCAATAAATAATAAGACAATATATTGGGGACTATGTCATTCAAATATTTAGATTCATTTTAAGGACTGAAACATAGCTGATTATCATTCTCAGCATTTTATTCATACATTAAAACAATCATTAAATCTATAACGTGAATACAGTACTTGTTTTACAGCTGTACATTTCATTTTACCTCTCCTACAGCAACACAAACAAACTACACTGCATTGCATGCTTTCTATTCCTCCCACTAATTCCGCTCCACTTGAAGTAATCTGTGTATTTACTGATTATTAATGGCATTAGAACATGAGAGACAACCTATTGTCGCAAATAACTCACTGTGGTATAAATATAGGGGTCTGTAATAAATTTCTTTGGTTGTAACAACTAGAAAAGAGGAGGGATTAAGTTAAGCATTAGTAGCATCCTGAAGTACTATATTCTGCTCTTAAGAGATCTTCCCCGCCACCTTTTTTTATATATATTTTTAAGAACACTGCCAAGCCTAGAAAGCAACTAGCTGAAGTGCAAAGTATTAGTCATAATGCATAACTGCATTTTATTCAGAACTAGCTTTTAGTGCTCTATAAATAAAATTCCTTTACTTAGGTATCCGTAAATAATCTGGCTTCTCACTGAATTGAGAAAAGCCTAAAGGCACCTTTTACTGCTATCTCTATGTCAGGAATCTGAGGCAGTTAATGTTGCTGTATTTAAAAAACCCAGCAACTAGTCGAAGTAGTTTTGACACCAGACAGCTGGTGTCTGAAAGGTGGCAGGTGTCTGAAAATACTGCCATTACTCAAACAGGAGTTCTCCCTGTACTCTCCCTGGGAATCAGCTCCAGAGCTTGTAGGTCACTGCCATTTACCTGCACAGTTTAGTAGTCTAACACATAGATTAGCAAACATAATGAAAAATGAGTGTGGAAGATAAATAATTCCTTGTGAGTTTTTGTTTTGGAAAAAAATCCAAACCAACAAACAAACTGAAGGAGACCCCACCACCAAATGAAACACGTGAAGGAACTGGGTGTTTACCACCACAGCTCTCAAAGACCTTACAATCACTCAAGGCCAAACCCCAGCATGGTCTTCATGTGGGTATTTGCAGGGAACAGGAGAAACTGAATCCTCCCTGCATGAGCCATGCCACAGCCCCCCTGGGCACATCCCCACAGCCTGAAAAAATTGCTCTTCATAATCTAGGAAGTTTCAGGAAGTTTTCCATCTGAGAAAAACAACAAAACAAACTATTTCCAGCTTAAATCCTTCTACAAGACCGTTGTGATCCCCACACTAAATCCCACCATCAGGGCCAGAATAGGAAACACTATTCCCCTTCTTTGTAAAAAAGGAAAAAGTGGTTTGGTTTAATAAAGAGAGCGTGTGACAGCGAGGGCGTGCATCCGGCAAGGAGAACCGGCGCAGGGACATGCCTGGTGGCCTTTGGAACAATCCTCCCCGCGCAGAGCGATTCAGGCTGACAGAGCTGGTCAGGGACATTTGCTCAGAGCAGCCTTGGAGTACGGCAGAGCCCTGCTGCAACCAACTGCAACCCCCACCCAGCGGTGCAATGGGCCACCTCTGGTCTCCAGGTTTCCCTCCAAATCCTGACAGGTTGGATTAACTGCTCATCTATCACCCTGCACCTATTTTACAGGGAAGAAGCGCAGAGGTTGTCCCCCTATCCTGGAGGTTCCTGACTTACAGGAGATACAGACGAGATCTGTGTTGGAAGAACCTTCCTACTTGCTTTGTTCTTTTGCTGCTGAAATAAACCCTTCCTACCGGTCATGGGGAAGCCAGGCCTTCTCCCTCTCTTCCCAGAGGAAAAAGGAAAACACCACACAGGACTTTGTTGAAATTTGTCAGGCTGTGAAGCTATGGAATTACTGTTCTCATCTTTCATCAACACTTTAAATAGAACCGTGTCAGTCCTGGTATGGCGTAAGATCCAATTGACTTTTTTTTGTTATTACTTTTTATAAGTTATTGCTACTGTCTGAAAAGTAACAAACCCTGTTGATTATAGAATTCTGCTGATACCAATTCAACCAGTGACTGTAATAGTTATCCCAAGTACTTGCAAAAGTAAAATATATAGGATGCTTCATTCAGATAAATTGCTCCTTAGGATTAAACCCAACAGTAATCCATCTGAAGTCACTATTCATAAAATTCTGACATTAAACAAATACAGTGCTCAACAATACTCATATTAATCTGGAAGAGGAGCCACATACCAAGCCAAATCCAATGAACACCATTAAGTTAAAACTAATTTTAAACCAATACAACATTGCTTTTCGTATACTAGAAGCCTTAGATTTTAAAAGGCAAGTTATACTGGCATTCATTTAACTATGCTGTTATCTCCTGACATTGCTGACAAGCTAAATAAGGAACAAAACTAAGAAAATAAACCTCCTGACACTGTACTGCTACTTACTCTGGAATCCAAAGAGCAAAGAGCACAGAACACCACAGTAACTCACATGTACTATAAAGCAATTTTCCAATAAATTCTTTAAAAATAAATAATCTTTATCTCCCCTAAGGTTTGGGACCTAATGTGAGTTAGCAAAGGTTACAGAAGTGTTACAAATGTACAGGCCAACAGAGTATCTTACCTGGTTTGCCACTACTGCATCTTGTGGATCATCTGGTTCTGCAGCTGCCAACAACGCTTGCAGCGATAACAACACTGTTCTTAGAGTCATTGCTGCTGCCCTAAAATTAAAAATTTGAAAATTACTTTACAACCTCCCACGCCTATACTCACCTTTGCTCCTGTACTAGTAGCATAGAAGATGTACATGTACAGATTGTAAGTCTAAGATATTATAGGTATACCATTCAATATATATCTTCAAATAGGGTTTTAAATGTGGACTTTCTTCTTAACAATGCTTTCTTAAGCCACAGTCCTTGATCTACATGTTTGATCGTGGCCACTAAAAAGAATTCACTTCATTCGAAATAAAAAAAATAAAACAGGCCAATTTGAAGTTTGTGTCACCCTTCCTTACCACCAGTACCAGCACCTTGGCGCCAGGTCTAGGTACTGGGAGGGAGCCCACGTGTGCTCCCTCTGCTGGCACTCTGCGCACCAAAGTAGCCTATACAGAAATAGTGACCTCTATTTTAAACACTGGTAACAGATAAAAATGTTATACACTAGGTATCTTTCACATTGCATCAGTTTTACTATGACAATTTTCAATAAAATTTAACAATTTACATGATGAACTTCTACTATAATAATCGAAAGGTTTGGCTATTACAGAGTGTGCATTTTTTTCCAGAATTTCAGATTCTCTTCCAGTTAAATACAAGTACTTCAGGTTCCAAGCTGAATCCTTCTTCCAAGCCAAAGAATGTTTGTTTAAATTACAAACAAAGCTGGGGATTAACTAGCAAGATTATATTTAATCAGCTAGAGAACATCTAGTTACTGAAACGTATGAAACATATCCTCACTTGCATGAGGAGTGCCCAGCTAATGCAGAAACTCAAGAGTACAAAGCATCTGTTTTTCCACACTTAAATCACACACACAAAAACCTAAGTGAAAGAACATAGAAATATTTTTGCTTTACATGTACCTATGCTATTTTACTCTTGTAATGTTCCTGTTTATGATCTCTACTGGTTTATACTGTCTTGAAATTAATCTATTTAATGCATGCACTGACGCCATAATTCACAGTGGTATCTGCAAGTATTAAACAGATGCAACGCAACGTGTTTACTTTCCAGCATTCAGGCATCACAGAATGCCAAGTCTTTCAGGCCTTACTACGTCTGAATGGATTTAACCATTTTTATTTTTATGCAGTGAATTTCTAGAGCCACCATACACGCTATAAAACCTAAAGTCTTGTTTCCCAGCTAAGTAATTTTATTACTCTATTTAGTGTAGTTTTAAAGCTAGATTTAACATGAAATATCTATCAACTGTAACTGATACTGTAGTTCCTTTCACCAAATAAAAGCTGTTCTGCACTTTCCTTTACAGAAATCCTTCTACTTTAGAGACATCTGAAAATCTGCCATTATTTAAAATAAAGAAGATGACATTAAATGGGTTGTGACCACTTGTGCCACATTTACATGCGATTTCCTTCCATTTACACTGTACCTTCTGGGAGTAGAAAATACACCTTGGGGAGCAGGAGGCAGTGCTAAGGACCAAAGGTGCCACGGACACCTAGAACAACTTCTGTGCTGGCCCCAGCCAACTCTGGCTTTCAGGACTGCTAGGCCTTTTCAGTCCCTGCTCATCTGTTTGTAGATTTGTACATAAAGCATGCTGGGACTTGAACTTCTGTTCTGACATTCCAATTTCAAAATGAGTAATAAAAATAAATATCCATTTGGATGTACAGATGGCTATATGCTCAGAGAATTCAAACTCTAAAATAATAAATTTAGACAAGACTAGTTTAACTACATATGTAAAAAAGGTTTAAAAATGTAGTTTACAACTTATTTTCAAGTCCCGTGTCTCAAAATGGCTTTCACATCTCATGCATAAGACAAAGTCTTCACTAGACAAAAACATTTAAAGAAGTACCCTTAAATCATAAAAGAAAACCTGTTTCAACTTCAGCTGCTATTTGTATTGAAAAAATAAAATTAAATTTTGTGATTAATGGCAAAAAAAAGCTGACGTATTTCATGTAAATATTGTATCGAACATTTTCTACCTTTAGGACACCAATTAACTTTCCTGATCAAAGAATGTAAAAAAACTTTTATTTTCTCTGTAGCTTAATTTTTCAGCCATAAATTAGGATTCCCAGAAGAAACCGAAGGGACAGCTAAAAATAGATTCTCATTCCCCAAGTATCTTAAAAAGCTCTTCTTCCTTCCCTTTACCTTCTTTTTGGAGAATAAAGTGACTGGAGATGCCTGCCCAGAACTGCATTTAGAGGCACTAGTAAGGCAGGACCTGTTCCTCCTCAGCAAAGAGCAAAAACAATTCTCATCATCAGCTCTGGAGGAAAATCTATGCTGATAGTGGCACAAAACTGAAAAACCCAACACACACACCCCACACAACGTCCCCACAAGCTAGTGAAGAATCTGCTGCAAAAAAGCTGTATTTTCCTTAAAATGAACTTCCAGTGGAAAGATACGTCTTCTGCATTTTCCAGCGCTCCTCAAGGGTTTATTTTTCCAGAATAGAATCCTGAAAAAAAGAGATTTCCAACTCTTCTTATATTTAAAGTTTATTCCTAGGTGTGGATTTATGCACACTCTCACGGAGTTCAAGCAATTCCCTCTGGTAACTCAAGCCAGCTCCATGCTTGGGGTTTAGGGTTTTTTTCTCTTCTCCTTGCCAAAGGCAAGATTTTGTATCACTCCTGACAGACTTCTGCATAATCTGTTCTTAACTGGAGCCTCACAAGTTTCTTGGAAAAATCTATTTCAACACTTCACCGTGCTTGATATTCTGCATGCTAAAATGGCTTTCCAGTCTTTCATTGTAGCCAGTGTTTGCTTAGACCATCATTCTTGTTACTTTACTCTGGATTTTTTTCCCTATGGTTCCCATCTTTTCTGGAATTCAACGCTTAAAGCAGATACACTCCTCCAATGGAAGCCTGACCAATCAGAACTAAAAAGCAAGCAGCTTGTATCATGAGTTTTGCAGCCAAAAATTCCTGGATCCCAGCATCCTATTTGCCTCGCACATGACATGACACTGCCTTTGTCACATGACATCACACTGCCTTTGTCACATGACATCACACTGCCTTTGTCACATGACATGACTGGCGCTTGTTTTCTCCTGAAGGCCTAAACCCTTGCCTCCCACCCCAAAATGCTGCCCAGCCACTCTGCAGGTCTGCAAGTTTGGGATGGCAGAATGGGAGGAAAAGCCAGAAACACCCCCCAGTGAGCTGCACAGAGCTCGCTACAGGGAAGCGCTGTCTCTCTGAGAACTTCAATCTAAAAGCCTCCACTGTGGATGTCCTAACCAAACCCCAGGCTTTCTATTGGCATTGCATTTGTTAGACAGCAAGGGAAACATGGAGCGAATCAGAACAAGGGAAGCTGATATACCTTTTATTCACTTTTTTTTTTGGTACTATCTTGGGGCGTTTCCATTGAAAAAAGAGCACCCTTGGTTTGGGTGACTGCAGTGATAATATTAAAAAGCACAGCAAGCCAGCTGTGCCCAGCATGCCTGAGGTAAGAAATCTTTTACCTTTTGATGATCTGAAAGAGTCCTGTGAGGATTATAAAGCACTACCAGTTTTTCTTCTCCATTTGTAAAGGCTAAGTAATTTTCCATTTAGGAAGTTTTTACTTGTGTTCGGTACATACCTCTCTGGAAACAACCTCTCCAGTTACTTTGTGAGACAACCCAGCAGAACAACAGAGCAGCAGCACCAGCAGATTGCTGCTCCACTCCGGCAACCAAACAGGGCTACCAGGAACAGGTTTTTATTTTTAGAAATTTTTAAAAAATTAATCTGCAATATTAATTCCATTTGTGAAATAACTAGGCTTGTTAATCCAAGAGATAAAGCTCTGAGAACTTATACCAAGGGCTTATGGAATCTGGAAGGAGGGAAGAAATGAATAAGGCCTTTCAGTGGAAGCCCCTTGTATAGTCACTATTTACAGGAGAAATACAAGGCTGGGCATCCATTAGGGAAAGGGGAAAAAAAAAAAAAAAAAAAGAGAGAGAATAATAGAATAGCTTTGACATAGTGCAGGGGGGGGAGGGTTGGGGGAAGACAGCCTGCTTGTGAAGAGTCCCCTCGAACAATGTTAATATTCTCTGCATTTTTCTCAAAGCTTTAAAGAGGCTCAGTGCTCCTCAAACACCCTGAACAGAACCCAGCAGTTTCAGATACCCAAGAAGATGATTACTATGAGCTGGCTGTTGCTTATGTATCTATTAAAATTGTATTATCTCTTATAATAACGATCTCTGCATCTCAACTAGAACTGAAGCGTGAATCCTCCAATACAGCCACTATGAAAAATGTATTCTTATTATTCATTTTTATTTCAACTGTCAAAACCACAACAGCCAAGAGTTTTTTGCAGCCATACACACAGCCACAACACATTTGCTTGATAATCACTGCTCAAGGGATTTATGCAGAACAGCTTTCATGTAATTTAGTTCTCAGGTTTCAATGAACAGTATTAGATACATTTTATATTTAGGAATACAATTTTGAGACAGAATACTAGCCTGGAAGATAAATATAGGCTACAGTAAGTGAAACCACATAACAAAGGTCATATCAGATCAGCATAAACAGTATTCCTTCTACAAAATCATATCCCTATTTTAATCCTACCAGCAAACAGTAGCTGCTCTGCAAACAAACTAGCGTAACAGGTATTTACAAATCTAAACATGATGAAAATCCACAGCTTCAAAGAATTTCAGCACCAAGCATATACTGTGGAGAATTTCATTAAGCTCATTTTAAAAATCACTTAAAAACACTGCAAACTGATAAAACCTCCTGCCAATATGCAGAATAATATCTCGACTATGCTCACTAGAATAGAAAACCATTACCATGGCATGGGTGAGTAGGGAAGAGACTTTTTTTAACTAAACACACACATTCAAATCTTTGTATTTGTATTCATATTCATCATATATAAATGAGCATTTCATCAGTTTATTAACTCTTCAAGAAACCCTAAGTCCCATAGGCCCAAATTCTGTCCTTCAACTCCCACTGACCTCACTGAAAAACACAGATATGCATTGGAATTTGAGAATTACATTTAAACACAGCAACAAAAGCAGCATTATTCAGTTAAGAGCATTACAAGTCAATGAAGTGGCACTTCAGAAACAGAGCTCGTTGCTAAAAGATTTGACAAGAGAGACTGCAGAACTAAATATATTTTCTAGAACATAGCCGTTAGAATATTTCAGAATTGCATTTGTCCCATTTACCTTTGAGTATCTGGTGAAATCCATTAAATATTAAATTAGTAAGGTTGGGTGGGTGTTGCTTGGATTTTTTTGTTTGTTTGCTTTCTAATGAAGCTATCGTTTTATTCAAACTGTTGTTCAACCTACACATGCAGGAAACTTAGACATGGTGATGTAGGCTTTTCTCAGTGTAAATAGCTAAACCAGCCTATACTGAAGAACAATAAACAACTTATTTAAACAATAGTAACTATTCATATAGCTTAAGAAGCTCTAGGAAGATACTCAGAAACAAAGTGTTATCTATCACAATACCGAAATCCTTCACACAAGAAAGGATGGAGGTAGCCACAACAGCTTCCTCATCTCCAAAGGACTACAGGCTTTGACAAGCACTTCAACAATGCTCAAGAGATTTTCATTTACCATTCTGTGACTAAAAAACAAAACTTGCAAAGAGCACCACTAGAAAATGAAGAGGGTTCACTACATTAAGAATAATTTCAAAAGGGATTATAGTATATAGGAAGGCTCCCCTCACCATCACCATGTTCTGTGAAATTCTTTCCTTAGTGCTTCCAAATGAAGACGGTGTTTCAAAGCAAGAGCTTAACAGCATATGAATGGCATAATATTGGTGGTCCCTGGGCCAGCTGGTTTAAATACAGAGAAGGCAAGTTCTTATTCCAAAACTCCTATTTTGTACATGTCTTGGTGAAGGAAGGTATTGGTCGGGTATTTTTTGTCAGGTAGAACTAAGACACAGATTAAATTATCTGTGCAAGATCCAACTTTCAACAATAACAAGTACCCAAGTAAATTTTCTCTCCTGTTCTTCCTTTCCAAAATTAAATTGTTTTGACTATGAATAAATAAATAAATAGAAGCTCATGATTTCTTTAGTTCTTTGGAGCCTTTTAACATTTGATATTTTTTAGGTTGTTCAGCCAGAAACTTTCCTCTTAAAGCTATTAATTGCTTCTCTCTTAAAGCAGCAGTTTTGGGATAAGACTGAATTTTTTGAGACTGCCAAACATTGTGATTTGAACAATGTTGAAAGAGAACAGAAGACCTGCTCCAGGGCTGGAAAACAACATGTGGTCTCCTGAATCCCACTCCATTGATACAGAAGCAGAAAACACTAATTAGAGAATATATTAAAGTAATATAAAGATAACAAGAAAATGTTAAAAAAAAATCTGTTAAATTACTTTGTTTTTAATTCAGAATCTGATAAAAAAAGCATGACTTTTGCTACAGACCGTCATTCCTCAAAGTTTCCAGGGGAAAATGCCATCTAAGTGCTTTTTCTGAGGAACGTGATGTTTACAGGCCTCAGTATGGAAAGATTAGCCTTGAACATACTTTTTTAAAAGTCACAGACCTTGATACTATGAGTAAAGCAACCAGACAGAGCATAAAGGAATACCAAAAGATGGAAGAAATAAACCAAACCCTTAACTTAAAAACCTTGGATAAATTCTTCCCAGGAGAGTATTAGTGATGCTGGTATGTAGTTTCATGTTAAGCACTTTGCTGCTAGAAATAAAGAATTTTTGCCTTCCCACATCCTCACTACTTAAACCTTGCCCTGAGTGAAATAAGCCTCGCTGGGAGAGCAGATTTACGTGCTCAAATCGATGAAGCGATCCCCATTAAAAACACCCTCCAAAATTTGTTCTGACAAAAAATCCAGACCACCCAAAACCAAGCAAACAAAAATAATAATAATAAAAAAATCCCAACATGCAAACGAACCAGTCAACCTCATGCCCGTTCACTCATCTGGTTTAGGGTACGATCTCTCAGGAAACCATACCTGCACAGTTCCAGAGTCATTAATCTACAGACAATTGTAGGGTGGTTATGAGTAACTAACTAGGTGCGGGTACTAAAGTGGACTGGCTTTACTGATAGAAAAATTATGCCATGTACCATAGCACGTATGTTGAAAGATTCTACTGCCTGAAAAAACATCAAGTGCCCCGAGGCTGTAAAAAAAATACAGGCAGTTCCATAAATAAAGACAATAGCTTATTATTTCATTTTAGTAATTTACAGTATCCTGTGCCACATGATTTGCATCATCTTCTCACTCTGTAAGTGTGCATGCGTACTCTGTACACTGGATGTGTAACCTGCAAGACCTCAACTCAAGCCTTCTCCTCTAGAGTTTCTCTTTCAAACCCAACTGATGTCTGCTTGGCCAACAGTAGTCTTGATGAAGTTGTTGAATTCACAAACATTTGAAGCTTGAATGGATCAGACATTGATATCATCTGCTGGGGAATTAGTCATATTCTTTTGGGGCAGACATGGAAGAAAATAGCAAATATGAATTCCATTCATGTTAGATATAATATCTATCATACAATTGGTACATATGATCTTCAAACCACCTGAAATGTACCACTTGGAAAAACAAATGAACAAAGAGTTCAGCTTGCTACAGTTTGGATACTTACAGGTCTATTCCACAGATTTTGGTTATTAAAACTTTTTCAGTAACATTAAGTAATCAAAAGCCTGCAAACTACCAATAACTAAAAGGCAAATGGTTTACAGAGGTGCAAATCATAAATATTATCAGTGATAGCTGTGAGACAGAATCAGTACAGTTAGTCTCTTCTTCTCCCGGACTCACTTCAAACATTGCTTTAGCTCTATCAGAACTAATATTTATCTGGAAGTATGAGTCAAGAATGAGAATGAAGATAAGCACTTGCTTTTTTTCTGCTTACACCTCAGGAGGCTTAAAGGGCAGAATTCAGGAAGCAACATTAATGGAAAAGAACTAAAAAAAAATTAACACCAACAAAACCACCCAAAACATCAACAACAATGAAATGTTCACCCTAACCCTATTAAATTTTTTTTTTGTAAAAGCTCTCTATACTTATAATGTCTACTTCGTACTTTCCAAAATTAGTACCCAATCATTTCATTTGCATCTTTTCAACTCAAAATACTACAATGAAATATTGGAAGCTTTAAGGACATCTCAAATTACAAATACAAAGCAAAAAGCAACATAAGCTGTTGCCTCCTATCCAAGACACTGGTATATTTGACTTTGCACATTTAAATCCATATGGAATCTTACCATTGATCTTTCAGAATATCCAAACAAATGGCCCCAGTGACTGAGCTAATATTAGGATGCCATATTTTGGTGATAAACCGCACCTACAAGACAAGACAATTTTAAAAAACAGAAATGGTTATTAAATGCAATATATAAGGAAGCATTTTATATGCACCATTTCTAATAATAATATAAAGAAATACTAATTTAGGAATTATCAACCTAAAAACAAAACTAAGAAATGTTATACCACTTATTTCAGGAGGTTTCAAGTTTGCAAGGCCATTTGTTAGACAGAGCCTTGCTTTACTCAAAAACAGACTACCAAACTCAGCCCTATGTGCTTTCCCATACGCTGTCATATGTGCATATCCCTGCATCACATAAAGCCATTTAGAAATACCCTCCAGTAGTACTAGACTTTCAAAACAAGCAGGTGGTCAAATACAGACATAAAACTTCCAACACTGTAAATACTAGAAAGTCCACTCTTACAGTAAAACAAGTCTCTGAACTCTTAACATAGACATGGGATCTCACTGTTCAGCTAAATTTTTGGTAGCTACAGATGTATTATAAATATTTCCTTGGCGGATGCTACTAGTTCTACAACCATCCAGTCTCATAACCCATATGCACAAATCTCTACAGAGAGCTAGATTACCTAACTAGATTACAACTATTTTTCTTTGCCATTGAAAGGATCTAGTTGCAGCATTCATTCATTGATCATGTCCGTATTTTACAATGAAATAGTGTATTCGTGCTCACAAAACATGAATAAAATTAGCTTGACTTGATTTTTTTTTTATTTTTTAAAGACAGCAAGAAAGTTAAAGGCAGCATTTTCTTTTAAAAGTCCCAAAACCAAAAGCTGTCCTCTGAAAGGAGTATGTGCACATCTCTAAAATTTCTCCTTCATTTTCAGGTTGTACTTTAACTGCCTTCTAGTGACTTTGACCTCTCTCTCCACTTCTCATCTCTACCTCCTCACCCCAAACTCCTGACAAACTTTTTACTTATAGCACAGGTCTTTCAACTTTTGCTCCTGATCTGCAAGAAAATCAGTGCAAGGAACACATTATTTGTCAGGCACTACAGCAAAAGACTGTACATATAGGGCTATAATAGAATCAGTGCAATCACGGTGTATAAATAGGTAAGATCATAACAGTTCTGCTTTCCAGGACAGAAAATAAGAGATCATGTCAGCTGAGCCACTTATTAACCAGCTCAACTCTCTAAATCACTTTGAAAATTTAAAAAGCCATGTAAGTACTAGGTAATTTCTCACAGTGAATGAAAGCTAACAATGGCTGTCAAAGCACATACTAAACAAGATAAAGAAATCTTTCAGATGAAAGGCAGGGCTAGACACAAGCAAAAAGGCCTCCAATTCAAGACTCCAGAACAAGTAGTAGTATGCTACAGTGCGCTGAGCTTCTAACAGCTGTCTACAAGCTTTGGAAATGGAAACCACCAAGCCCTAAAGCAGCAATTAAACCATGGTCCACAGACCCATCATTCAATGTCCATGACCTGTTTCAGCTCTCCTTATTTTAGCTCTTGCCAGAACACATGCAGATGAAAGAACCGAAACCAACAGACATTTTCATTAAGACTTTCTGTGTCTTTCGCTCCAGCCTCAAGGAACTCATTCAAAGGACAAGAGCCAAGGAGCTAAGAGCTACTGGCACCTCTCTCTTCCTCCACTTCTCCAGTTCATCCCCAGTATTACATACCAGGGTGAAAACAACCAGGATCTAGGACACATTCTTAGTTCAAAGACGTCTTTCTGACTAACAGAAAACCAATCGAGAAGCTGAGTCAGACAACTCAGGAAGGAGTCTGCTGATTCATCAGAAGCCACTGAAGAAGGGACTAAATCAGGGCACAGGAACATGCAGCTGCACGTGGCTGGAGAGAACACTGTTCAAATTGATCCATTAGGAGGGAAGCAGAGTCACAAATTTAAAGTTTAGATACTTTAGATATTTCTAGATACTGTATCTAGAAAGATATAGTAAAGTTGAAAGGGCAGGAGTGGCTTTACCACAGCCATTTCTCTTGTCTCTCCCACATGTGGACATTTTATGCATTCCTTCAATAGAGTTGCAGTAAGACCATCACATTTCTCTATTGGTTCTTCAAGTCACACAACTACACCTCACTATTATATTATTACAAGAAACTTAGTAGGTTAGATCCAAGACTCTACTAACTATGATGTATGGAGCTGATGAAATTAAAAGAATCAGTAATTATCTATTACAGCATTTCTTCCATGATATTGAGGGGGAGGGACGATAGCTATAGTTTTACTTGATGTAGAGAGTATCTGAAAACTGTATTTATCTTGCCAAAAAGAAATTACATAAGGATCAATAATAAAGCACAAGTTCCTCCCCAGAATCTGCCAGTTTGTACTTCAAGGAACAACCAGAGTGTACTTCTGGTTGCATACAGGTATGCATCCTGCATTATTTCTACCTAAAGATGACAGCTCCAATGCCTCTCTACAGGAGAACAAAAAAAAAAAGGAAGATGGGTACTACAAAGAGACTACACACCCAAGCAAATAAATAAGAATACTCAAAAAACAACTTGTTAGTCAAATTATTTTATCAAAAAAAGTGTTTACAGTACCTTAGGAGGATTAAATGGATATGTTTCTGGAATTTTTATCTCTAGTTGATATCTTCCACCTACAAAAGACAAGAACAAGTTAGAAATTAAAAGAGCATTACTCAAGCTTAATCTTTCATGACAATAAAGCTTATGTTTCTAAATGGACAGGTTTTCAAGTAATTAAAATTTACTCAGAAGTATTATCTGAGGATACTTCTAAACTTCATATATTTTATAAATAAATGCATATAAAGTGAACCTAATAAAGTCATATTTGCTTGTGCAAATCAGAATCTGTATTTCTTAGGTATATTTAATGTGTACATTCTCCTAAAATTTCTGGTTTCCGATGTTGTAATTTCCATGCTCTATTTTACTAAAGTATCCCAAAATATAAACCAAATGTACCTCAAACAGATGAAACAATAGACCACAGGAATATTAAGGCCGACCATGGGACACTACATTGTTTTGACTCTTTTCTGATACCTCATGCCAATAAACTTTCTTCAAATAACACAAATGAAATCAACTGTATTTCATTTTAAACTTTCTGGAACGGAAGAATGTTTGACTAAGTTGCTTAAGAAAAGCTCTCACACTTTGGAGGGAAGAAAAAAAAACAAAGGAGGCTCCAATATTATTTCTGCTATGTTTTACATTACTGTCTGAAGTAGTTACTCCTATTCCAATTCTGCAAACACTTTGACACACTAGTACTATTAATACAGTTTGCAGGATTCCAGCATGAAATAAAGGACAGTTTGAGCTTGGTGGACAGAACCACCTTCTACTGCCCTTTTCTAAACATTTCTTATTTTTCTCTCCCATTTACAGTATCATTACCTGTGTCTGCTTCAATTACGCTTTTATTAACATTCAAGTTTACTACTAATACTTATGTCTCGTGGAAGGATCTCAAACTATCTCTGCCTGCCCACTGAAGATCATTTGCCAGGCTGCAGCTTAGTGACAATAAGAACAGAGTATAACAAAACTTATACACCAATTTAAACGTTTAGTTTTTACAGAAACTAAAGTATTTCTTCTCGCTTGCAATTTTTTTTCATCCTACTGCTGCTCTTTCAGAAAGAAACCTTTTCCCTCCCTCAATATTTGTTATAAATTTAAGGAAATTTATAAATTAAGTTGAATTACCTGCAGTCTTATTTTCTTTGGGATTTCAAGAGTGATTTACTCTGTTGCAAATCACTCTATACAAAACCAGGACCCTGATACTCTCAATAGAGGCAGTAAGATTCACGTGCAGGGAAAAAACTCAAAGGAATATTCTGCACAGTTCTAGTCTATGGCACCCTTTTATCTGTGCCACAATGCAGTTAGCAGCTCGTAACTCCTCTCACTTTTAAAATGTAATTCAGTCTCATACACTATACCTGAAACTGTTTGGTATTTTACGCTAGTATCTACAGCTGTTTTTTCTCGCTTAATACTACAGTAACTTGAAGATTTAACAGAAAATACAATGGAAGAAAAGCTAATAAATCCACAATTATAATAGTTAATCTCCAAGCTGACTGCTTGTTCGCTTACAGGACAGCACAGGCAAACTATTTTTGAAGACACGTACGTCAACAACGGACCTTATGTAAGTTTGCTTTTCCTTTTGTCTGAATTGAAGCATAATTCAGCAGCAATTTTTTCCTATAGAAACAGAACAATTACAGTGTTCCTGGACTGCAAAAATTCATCACTCCCTGTATGATTTTACTGTCACACCATTTTGTAAGGTAATATAAAACTTATCCTCGGGTAAAACCATATTTCTGCTTACCATTAAAACTTGCCTTTAAAAGACAGACTAATACAGTGTTCTGCGTAACAGGCTATTCAACCACCGTTTTTTTTCCACCTCAAAACTGCAGGGACCAGTGAGTTGGTAACATTATTTATACAATATTGTCATGCACTGAAGTTTACAGCTAAAAATACAGGCTTAAAAGCTGAAACTGCACAAACCTGGATATTAATTTCCTTAAGACTACATTTAAAATGCAAGTGACTAACATACTAACTTCTGCATGTCAATATTTCTGTGGATATTTTTTTTAAAGGAGTACACATACATATGGCTTTTTCATGACTATTTAATACTTGAGATTGAATTAAACAGTAATGGCAGAATCTTCCTTCTGTACTCCTACTGGAGCATAGGTCTCACAACAGAGTTAGAGCAAGCTTCAACTATTTCACTTGAAGAAAAACTCTATTACAAATTTCACAGTTACTGTGGCTCACGTGCAAACTTGGCGTGAAATGCACACCGTGGTTACAGCGGGGTTAAAAAAAAGAAACAAACAAAAAACCAAGACCCAACCTATGTATTGAAAAGCTCTTGAATCAAGTAAAACCCAGGAACCATTCATCTAGACTTTCAAAAGTTCTCTCCCCAAACATAGATGTTTTAACATGGGATGCAGATGTGTTTCAACTGGAGTCGTATCTTGCAATATACTGACACTTGATCAATATGAGTTCACACTACTGACAGAAAAATAAAAGCTGTAAAATTTGTCAACAACAGATGGCATTCTTCCTCTCAGTCATACTTAAACCAATGTCCCAACATCACCTAGAAAAGAATTCTGCAGCAGCAGTTTGTTTTCAGATACCTCACCAACTGCGGTCATCAATAAAAATTATTTCACTTCACAATGGTCCTAGAATTCCCGCCTGTGTCATGGAATTGTCTGACCTGAACTACTACATTAATTAGCTTTTCTTCATAAAGCACTTCTTGCTGTGTCATTGTTCAGACTATAGATGACAGGAGGTCAGTCAGTAATTACGCAGCATGCGTTACTGCATTAGTCATAAAATGTAAACTACACACACTGGCCAGCCCTTCATAATTACCGAAAGGAATAACTGCATAAAACTATGTTACAGAAATATTAACATTCCAAAGTAAATTACTGAAGTGTCAGGAAACGCCAGAAATTGGGCTGCCGGTAACTTTCATTTTGCTTCTTGGTGCATATGCCTTCTAGATTAAAGTGAGCACACAGCCACATCCCTTTGCTATGAGATCCCTGCCATAAGCAGAATACATAATAGTTTTAGCCCTCCAAAAATGATATTTACTATATCCTCTTCATTAAATGGACTCATATGTATGTAAGTACACATGCATTTCACATCAACAAATTCCACACTAAGCACGTATTACTGATTTTTATTAGCAGAATTATGCTGAATACGTGAATACACAGTGTTCAGCTTTTGAAATTTTGGTCTAACTGAATTATCCAACACCACACAAACCCAGCTCTGCAGACAGGCATTCAAATCTTTTTTTACCCTCTTCATGAACTGCTATACAGTTTTTAACTTTCGTGACACATGAATACATCTTTCATTTCAAATAACTCTCAGTGCATTCTCCAAAAAAAGGTCCGTTTTATAATGCTGGCCTGGAGGGAAAAAAAAAATGGCGAGGTAACGCTGGTCTGGAGGGGAAAAAAATAAATAAAAAAGACAAGCTGTGACAAACCAACTCACTCGAAGAAGATTAATTCTGTTTGAATGGAAAAAAAACCAAAACACCAAACCTCCCTAAAACACCACTCTCCCCCACCATTCAGATGTTTTCTCCCATGCAATTACTTAATTTTGCAACACCTTAACATCGGTATGTAAGACTTGGTTTTATAAGACCAACTATATTTGCAAAAAAACCTATTAGACCAAACAGAATGATCCACTTCCAAATAGGTCACCAGCACGACTATGCATTTTACGTCCACAGCGTAGTTCTTCTTTTAAATTGAAGACACATGTTATAACAAGAAGAAATTATTTTCTTTCCAGAAATGATCTTCTATCAACTACACACTAGTGGCTGAGGAGTACAGTGAGACATGGAGGAAGGGATGGGGGAAATCATCATTATTTGCTAGACAGTAGAGGAACTCCGTGATGCAACTTCTGGAGGGGAACATCCCTACCATCACAGATGCTTCTACTTTTCTACACTCTCCCTTCAGGGCTGATTTCCTTTCTCCTCAGATCCTGACACCTACTCTTCCCCAATATTCTCCAAAGTCAACCTCTGTTAGGCTGTTTCCTTGTCCTTTATCTGTCCCGGGCCCCAGCAGGGAGGTGAGTGGGCACTGGGGAAACTTTCCCAGTCCAATGCTGGTGCACCAGCAGCTCCTAGCCAGGAGAAGCAAATCACAAGGGATGTCCTCCTTTGTGAAGATGCATCAACCAGATTTTCATCAGTAGCCACTAAGACTTTCAAGTGCATATACACCTATACCTACACAATAATTTTCAGATATTTTCCCCATTTGATGAGAATTTATTTTTCAAAACAACGACAAATATCACATGTCTCGTCTCTGGACAAAACTCAAGTCCTACTCTTAGCTCCAACCCATGGAGCAACTAGAGGAATTGAAACTTGGAAAATAGTTTTAAATTTCCAACAAAACAATATATTTGCCGGTAACATACCTTGAGACATTTTTGTTTACTGGAAGTTCAAATTCAAATTAAAGTAGATACCTGACATGGAAAACTTGAATAAAACACCATTTAAAAGTTAAAAAAAAAATAATTAAATAAATAAACTTTATCATCAAGGAACTCTAATAGGAGGTGTGTCTGCCAGCTTCATATACATTATACACAAACAGAAAGTTTACAAGGACCAGCATTGAGTAATTTGGTATCTCTGATGAAGTATGCTATCTTAGCTTCTGTTAAAGCTTCTGTATGTAGTAAGTTATCTTGCTTTTTCCAGACTGAAGAGATGCATGATTACTGACACTAGCTTTCATAAACAAGGAAGTCAATAAAGTGTAATTTTTGAAGAGAGCAACAGACATTAAGCTCCACTGTAGAGTCCCCCACTCCAGTATAAATTAAGTATTGGGACCCATGGATGGCCAAAATTAATCCCAAATTTAACTTGCAATGGCATCTGTCTTTGAGATAGAAAAATGCCACATGTTTTGAATGACCAGCACATTAGATCACAGAAATATGTGTACAGTTACATTAAATTCTGAAGATGTTCCTTGATGCTTCAAGGCTCTGGAGCTTAAGCTGTCAAGACTGTAAACATTATAAAGTCAGCATTATCCAAATTACAATGCGATTAACATCTGTAAAATAACCTTTGATATGGAATTGTCTTTTCTACTGTAGAAAAAAATTTGTCTTCAGGCAACACAAAAGTTGAACTGAAATATGTTTCAAGCTTAAAATTTGTATTTTTAAAAATCAGACTATTTTAAAACACGTAGCTCTAAATGTTTATGCTGCAAATTAATTTTACAAACAAAGCATCTCAAGACACATGATTTGAAGTGTACAAAGATTGCATACACAAAAACATTACTTGCCTTCATATGGTGTGTCCGGAGGTCCTGCTATTTCTCCTCTTAATTCTGTAAAATTCTCATCTACAAGATCTACTTTAATTTGATTTTTGCTCGTCTTAAAAATAAACAGAGAAACAGAGAGTCATAAGTAAGCATTTGACATACAGATTTTCCCCAAAATATGGTATTTGAAATTTTTAGAATAGTAGTTTGTGATAATATATAAATAAAAATTTAAAAATATAGTAGCCTAAAGTGAATAGCTATCTTCCAGTTGGAATTTTACTTCATTAAAAATAGACTATTTGTGAAGCATTAAAAGTTTTAACATTGTTTCTACTATTACTAAAATAAGCAAACCAACCCAGCAATATAGTATCTAAAGTTATATTTTTAAGTTGATTACATTTTAAAAAGACCATGATCTTTCAAATCGGCTATGAAGTCTACATACCTTCAACTATAAAACCAATTTGACCAAGTTACACACTGGGGTTTTTTTTTCTTGTTTAGAGCAAGTTAATTAGTAATAGACACGACTGTCACTTTCACTGGAATACAGAAAGACTTCCCCAAATAGAGCACTCACTATTTTTAAACAATACGATGATCTAAACAGAATACTGTAGTCTTGTTTAAGATCATGTTTATCTTTAATATTTAGGTGTAAGGCACAATTTATTTATACACTTGAATTTCATTGTCACCTCCTCAACATTTTCACACCCCGTATCAACTTGCCTACAAAATAAAAACACTGTATTTTGATACTGAAAAAAACCATATGTGTTCCAGAAACTGATTCTCAGAAGTGTTTAGCCAGAGCTATTCGTTCCTTGGAATTCGCTTTCCAAGTCCAGAGAGCAGCATTAGTGAAATTCATACAAATCCTCCAGCCAGGAACTTTTTTTGGGAGATGCAAAGCAGAATCTCCTTTTAGAAAGACATACCATGAAGTTTAATTACAGGTTTGTCCATTCTGCTACTTCTGTATACCACACTCACTGACTGCAACACAGATTGCCTGAATCCTATCTTTTTTCGAGAACTCGTATCATCGTGATCCACGTCCCCCTGTTTTGAGTTCACTGCTTTTTTTACTACAGCTGTAGCCATCTCCATACCCTTATTTCCTTTGTAGAGAACCTTGAGGAGAAATGGCAGGCTGCATTACACTGTTTCAGTGTAAACATTAATTTAATTTCGAGTTCATGCTTAAATTCTACCATGCCCTCCATATAACAAATGCTTTTTTTTATTCACATAGCTGAAGAACCTTTTTCATGCTATTCTGATAGTCTTTTTCAAGGCGCAACCCAGCTTGACCTTGCCAATTCTTGCTTTTTCCTTCATCCCTAAAGTAATAACTAATATTTAACTTCACTGAAGTGATTATTCAGCCAATTAAATCTGGAGTGTTTTCCTACAATATCTTCCCTTAATGAGGATCACATAGGATAAAATCACTTAATTTTAGCAGTTCTAACAGAATAAATCCCTGGTCTCCACTGTAATCATCCAAACTGTCTCTAAAATGTTACCTCCAGCAGAGTTCTCCAAAAGAGTTCCTCTGACAACAATGATCTTAGCACAGAATTTATGAATCAACTTGTGATTTCGCAACATAAGTTAATTTTCCAGAAGCAGTTCTTCTACAAAGACCTAATAACGCTTCCATACCAAGTCTAAAATAGCATCACCTCCTGTTGATTCAGTAACAATTTGGTGACTAAATCACTGGGCTAGCAATTCCTGAAATATCTGGGCCATGCCATCACTAGAAGCATTTATTTCCATAACCTCAAAGAAGTTAAATTCTGTAACACCAGCTTTCTCACCAACATGAAAACACTCCACCGACACCAAAATCCCTTTCTAGGAATCTACAAATCCAACACTACACCAGCAGAACTTCCCACCATCACATCTGAAAATTATTTTGATCAAGACCAACAAAAAAAGAGAAAGGAGTGTTAATGCAACATATTACGCAATGCATGATGCCATTCCCTCATCTTTTATTCTTCATATTCTAGTTGGATTATGCATAGTCTTTTTTTCCTTTTTAAACACAACCTTTTCTTCATGCTAAAGCTCTAGTCAAAAGATTTGTCATCTTTTTGACCACCCCAACTACTGAGACTCTTTATGCATTGCTATAGTCACGCTCACCCAATTTTATTCTGCCTTGTGGAGATTAAACCCAAGCGTGGAGATTCAACTAAAAGCATGATGCAGAAAAGTTGGGAAAGATTCATACAAGGCACTTTCATCTGTTACAAAACCCTTACCTCTAAAAAGAAACCCAAAGGAATCAATCCTTCATGAAGAGTCATTCTGTGAGCATCTCCTCAAGATTGGATACTCAATCCCATTTATCACAGTAGCTACTGATCGATAATATTTTGACTTGTCTTTGCCTGCCTCCTCTTAAAAAAAAATAAAATCCAGAATTACACTGCCTTGTTTTGTATCTATCTTCCTTGTATAGAACACACAACCCACTCCAGCAGAAACTTTGAAGAGTAAGTTTTGCCGCTGTGAAGACTTTATCCCACAAGTCTTCTCCAATTCCACTAAAATCCTTTTAGAGAACAGATCTGGACCTTGTAAGATTACTCTCAGCAGACAATAAGCTCTTCTGTTCTTTTTATTCACCATGTCCTACAGGCCTTAACAAGGAGTCCCTCAATAGAGGGGGCTGCCTTCTTTCTGCAGTTATCCCACTCTTTCTCCTGAGCCTTCCACACCATCTCCTTCTCTCTTCTCCAATCTGCCTTTGAAGCACTCTTATTTATGTGTAATTCATGCCCTATTATCCTCTTCACTAGTCTAGTACCTCCACTTTTAAAAATCAAAGTTTTCCTTCACAGAAGATAAAAAGCAAAAAGAGACCCAAGACAAAACTATAAATATCAACATTACAAGAGTACATTAAGACAAGGTGATAAAATTGAGATAAGTCTACTTCCTGAAGACTGAAGGTCAATGAAATTACCTTTTTTTTTTTTTTAGAAGTAGGAATTCCAAATGCATAGGAAATTTTAAGGCTTTCCAAAAAGCCTCCAAATTCTACAGTTATTTTGGTAATTAGGCTATCAGAAAAAAAAAATAAACCTCAAGTAACATCAGAGCTGGCAATATATGGATGGATACCAGTAGGTTTAAGCAAAAATGCAAGAACCAGATGTTTTGGGGACTTGGGGGTTTTTTTTGTTTGTAATTTTTTGCTTTACATCACCAGCAGTTTTTGATCTCTATATTGAAACCTCTTGAGGGGAAGAAAAAAAACCCTCAAAAGTCCCTCACACTTCCGTGTCAGTCATGGCTACAAAACACATTATAAATGTAATACCAGATGATGATGTCATACAACAAAGAAATTTTGACTGTTATTCTAGAACCAACCAGCTCTACTTATTCCCCCCTGACATTATCTTAACATTAGACCTTTGATCCCTGCATAATAAAATTACTCTAAAGAAATATAACAGGCCAAATTTTCCACTATACATCCATACTATATTTTAAAACGTTGTGGTCAGAACGAAAAAGGAAGTGAAATTATTTAGCAACTTAGTTTATTAGCAATATTAATAGCTTCAATTCAGCACGTTACTTTCTTAAAAGGCTAAAATAATGTCAAAATGAATTATAAGGATTTATAAAAACAAAAACCAACACAAACCAACAAAAAGAACACTATGCTTTAAATAGAATCAGATTTGGAATTTAAAACCCAATGGTTACTTCTGAGTAACTGTGTGTGTAAAAAAAACCCAAACAAAATCCTGCTATTCCATATGCAATTCACTATCTGCAAAAATCACTGTGATTTTTATAGGTTCTGTAACACGATTTTCCTCCATCTTAAGGGAAATATACTCTATACCAGATAAAGTACTATTATTTTATGTTAATCTATTTTGTTTTTACAAAAAATAACTAATAGAAAACTCTAGAAACATACGTATATTTTAAAAAAAATACTCAACAGAAAAAAGTTGTAATAAAAGCAGCTAAGTATTAAAACTCTGTAACCATTTAGTACTTTAAGACTAACAACTTACATGTTAAGGAAAAGTTTTAATAAGTGACAAAAATGTTAAAGAATGTACATGCCAAGATTTCAGCAAAGATTAAGGAATAAATCAGAAAAATTTCTCCAGAGTTTTCTCAACCAGGAACAAAGTCCACTAGCTTGCTAGAGAGGGCATGCACTTAAAATGTTTTCCATCACTAATTATTTCCCAATCACACCAACAGAAAAAAGTATTTTTATTTGTCTTTCTTTCAGAGAGATTTTTTAAATTATTGTTTGATTCCTCTAGGAGGTGAACTGGCAATAAACACTTTTTAACCTACCTAAAATCTGACCAAAATTTAGTTATTTTAATATAGCTATGATTTACAAATGTAAAAAAGTAGGTAGTTTTGAACATCCAAACATTTTATACTGATGCTGTAAGGATCGACATTTAATAAGCCAAATCAAGTAAGAAATACTTCACCCTAGTCTGAAGCCATGTTAGCAAAATTAATCTATGGTACCATGAACTAACTAGCGTCTCATAAAACTCTTCTTAACCTTCCCCCATTTTATATTCTACCACAACAATCCTACTCTGCACCAAAATCTGGCATGAACATACCCCAAGAGAGTTATAGAAAAAGATCATACTCTGGTTTCTCTTCAGATCATATAAATCTGTGATTGACTATCATAATGAAATCCATATAATGCTATTTTTGCAAAAGACCATGAGTACTCTGAGTCAACTTAAGTGTTGAGCAGAAAATTCCAACCTGTTTAATCCATTAAACAATTATTTAAATTAATAACTTCAAAAACAAATCCAAGTTCATTCTTATCCTGTTTACCAACTCCTTGCAAATTTGTGGGTAAGTATTCAAATTTTGTTTTGCCATAATTGCCACATTATTTTCTTACACCCTTTTGCTATGATACCTTTAACTCTCTCAACTTAGTCCAACCGATTCGTCTCTCTCTCCTTCACTGGTGTGCCAGAAAGGGAGGATTCTAACCAAAGCCCACCTTTTCGGCTGATAGGTCTAAGAAGTCACCCACCAGCCACCCCCAGGCCTTACTTCTTGTCAAACCAACACTCTACCTTCTTAAACCTTTCTTACCACGGAGTAGCTCGGGATAAATACAATACATCTGCTTAGCATCTACATCACTCTTTTGCAAGAAATGGGAAAACAGCAAAAAGGCAGGATCTATCCCTCTACTGGGAAGCAAAGTGCAGGACACTGTCCTACAGGAAAATGGCAAATTCAACTTCAAAAATACCGAGGTTTGTAAAATTGTTGACTTTTTTTTCCCCCTAGTCACAAAGAGCTACCAAAGCAAGAGGGAATGGTTCAATACTTTGGAGGTATTCCTTCAGACTCACTCCAGTTTAAAAACCAGAATCAAGTGCATCTCCAGAGCCCTAAAAAACTGAACCTTGTCATTATTAAGAGGAGAAGCAGAAATGTCACAATTACCACGGTCATGGCTACGAGGTATATACACACTGCACTATCAGTTGAGATCAGCAGCTCACCTTTGCATTCTCAGAGAGAGAGCTCTTGCTGACCTTCAATGCACTGAGCAACGCTCATCTGTGAGACAATCATAAATTTGGGACAGGGTAAGGAGAAGAGAGGAAACAAGTCTGTCTAAAGCACATTAAAGAGCCGTTTTCCTAGATAAGGAAAGGTCAATACAAAGAAATACATTTTCTTAAAAGACTCCCACATTCTTTGACTCTACTAGCAATTTCACTCTTGGAAGTTTTTCCGCTTTTAAGATTCTATTTCATCTCACTGTATTCACATGCATTTTCTAGAGTTACGTCTGATACAGTAAAAATTTGAGATTGTTTTTGCACCCTAACTTTTTTTTTTCCATTTACTGATCAATATGCTACATTAGTAATACGTAATTTGTATCTTAATAACTCTAAGGAGCTATAAATACAAATACCATGTGAATTCTGCAGTATTGGTAGAATGCTCATATTTTTCACAGTTTTACTTATTAAATGCATCATGGTAAGATTCTTTAATAAACTGTCTTAACAAGAGACTAAACTTGTGTGAACCTTAAAATTCTGTATTATTATGAGCGTTTACGTATAAGAATAATGAGGTGAAATTTCTTCCTGCCCAAGATATCTCAAATATTAAAACCATCTTCATTCTGCAAGAGTTAGACCTAGAGCATCTCCAAGTTTTAGTAAAATTATTTACATTTAAGGTATCTAAATACCTATTCTTGCTAACACTCAGCTGTTAAAACGTCACTCTACCAAAAACCAGAAGACTGTACTTCCATGCCAACTCAAGCCAGTCTAACAGCTGCCAAGGTCCTACTTTCCTCCTGGTCCTGGTAGGACTAATGTAAAGGAGGGAGCAAGTTGTTCACGCAACTGCACAGCAAACACCTGAATTAAAATGATTTTTCATTTTAACCCAATTCCCTCATTTGATTCACTACAAACACTGCGAGAAAGAGGAGGAGCAGAAAAGCGGGAAGAGGAGAGCAGGCTGCAGGAGGAACGTGACACTGCTTCTTGGCACCGCCTTAGGACAACTTAAAAGAATTTTGAAACTTCAGCTCTAGTGCCTGTCTAAACTATTTCTGACAAAATCGTTGCATCAGTCACGGGCACGCAGAGGTGTAAGTGACACAGCTCTGCTGGCATCAGCCCTAAGTACAGTTATACAATCATTGCCTGTCTCACTAAGGGACAGCGTGGTTAAACTGGTAAGGCTATGCCACGAAAGCTGTATACATAACAGCATACTGATAGGCCTCTACTTGTTGGTGTAAGGGCCCCTACACACTCGTAAGCTATGTCTATGTTTAACTATGCAAGATATTTACAGTACCTAGGAGCATTAACCGTGGGCAGGAGTTGCCCAAACCTGAGTGCCACTGAGACACTAAACATAAGAAGGGGCACAGTGCAAGGGATTCCCGTTTTGGATAATCCAGTTTGTGAAAGCTTAAATGAACAAGCCATTTTGCAGGAATGCTGGATGCATTTTCCTTATCTTTTTATGCACAGTTCTGTCTTTGATGCGAAACAACTGAAAAACCTTGCAGGTAAAGTATGTTTTAATAATCAATTTGAACCTCGCTTTGAATTAGTCCTTCTATGAACACACAAGCCCATTTGAGGCAGATTCTGCACTCAGCTCTGCAAGTCTACCTACCCTGCTTTGGTTGCTAGTAATTCTATATATAAAGGAATCACAGGATTCAGCTCATTTTAAATCGAGTATGCTAATTCAGTCACAGTCCCACAGTTTGAAGACGTGTAGAAATAGCTCAGAACAGTTATTCTGTACCAGCTTCCCATATGGACACCCTTATTCCAAAGTGGAAGGGCTTACCTAAACACCACGGAGGCTCTAAGAGATTCCAGAAAGGCAGCAAATACAACCCAGCTACCAAGATTTCCATTTGTATATGCTAACTTATTTCACAGTAGCCTCCTGTACTTGAACACATCCTAATATAGCAAAAACTTTAAAAGACTTTCTCACAGTTCACTTTCAGTTAAAAATAAGAAGTGATATATATTTGGCTTGAACTAAACTAAAAGGAAAATATGGACTAATGCATTTGTGGGTTTGGGGTTTTTTCTCCCCTTCATTAAACACTGCACAAAATGTATTTCAGAATCTGAAGGCATGTCCCCTTAAACCTCGATTTTCAAAATAACTAGACTTATACAATCATTAGTCATTCCTTTCCCAATGAACTGTTGATCTTACTGGCTAATAATGAATAGAAATGATGAAATAATGAACACAAATTAGTTTCCTACGTGTCTTGTGACAACAGACAAAGGTAGACAGGATAACCCTTATTAACATTCCAACAGAAGAATGACACACAGTATGAGCTCAGCTCTCTTAAACATCAGCATAACCAAACTGGAGTTATACTGTTGGACTGACTTGAGTTTTATGGTGTCAACTAAAGCATAAGTGTTGAATAAAGCTTCTTCTGTAGCCAGGGACATTCACAGCATCGCTATCCTGTGCGGACACTTTGAAGACTAGAGAGGAGCAATCCATGGCCTTAAGACAATTCTGTTACAACATACCAGAAAAACAGACAGGAATCTGGCCCTCAAACAAGGTTATTTTTGCTGCTCGCAGAGGTACTTTATTTAATATGCAGATACCATTTTATGAGATACCCAATTCAAATATTACAAGTATTAACACTGATACAATCTGAAGGGAAAATGCTAGATAAGTCAGGAGTGCAAAAAGTGGACTACATCCCTTGAGTGTCTTATAGAAAACTATTTCTCAAAATTTACACTCTTTGCCATAAAAGAACTAAATTGCTTATTTTTATCTAAATTGCAGCAAAGTTTTACCTAGTTTGTCAGAGACAAAAAGATAGTCTGCATAATGTTCAACCAAAAACATTTTCTCAGTACCAGCAGCAATTATTAGTATAAAAGTGATGAAGTACAGTATTGAAAACAATCCTTACTAGAAGTATGAAACAAGCCAGAAACTGTTTAACAGGAAAATAATTTAAGAACTACACTAAGTACTTGCACTAGTTTAATACAACTGAAAGACCATCAGACAACTCGAGACTGGACTGTTAACCCGCACATTCTTGCAGTTTATAGTTACACAAATTTACTATGATAAAACGTTAACTTTATTTAAATTTCATACTGAGTAAAGTGAACTAACCTTAGGACTCGTACACTTCTTTCCTATTAAAGCCAAACTCCTGGAAACAAGCACAGAAGAATGAATGGGAGACTGGGAAGGTTAAAGGATTGACTAATTCCTACTATCCCTTAGGTTCCATGAAAAGTTGTGGTCTGAGGGTACCAGGTGGTAGCTGCGGCCTGACCCCTAATCCTGAACTGACTAACCCAGTCTTGTAACCAGTGACTGCTCTCTTTCCTCAAGTTTTTAAGAGATTACCAAAGACAATCAAATAAGCCTGATTCCAATGGAGCCCAAGATGGTTTTTTTCCTGTTTTCCACTTACTCCCAAAATCCCAGAATTCTTCCAACTGATATGTAGACCATTCACTAGAAATTTGGACCCAACTGGATACACATTAACATAAAAAAATGCCATTAGTTGAAAACAAGAACAAGTGGTATATCTTGCCTTCCCTGCACAAATACTCCCACTACTAATACTTGGCCAACTCATAGGTCTGCTCAAATGATCATTAACATTATATGCTAAGTATTTTGAATCACAGATTTAAGTAATATTAATAATACTAGTGCTTATTCTATCTACATAATACTGTTCTGACATGCAGAATGCACTATATTCACACAACTTGAAAAACAGCTACATAGCTCAGATAAACAAGCGTAAAACTACAAGTAAACTAATAATTCAGAAAGATCACCTTAAAGTCAGAATAATAAGTAGTTTTCTTAAACCATCCTAGTAAACATATTCTGGTTTGAGCCAATCTTCTTCAGTTACCTAAAAAGTGACTTACGGACAAACTCATTTGAAGGCAAAGATCTACAGATCCATTCTGCCTTATTTTCCAGAACAAACTGGAACATATAACCAAACACACCACAGACAGAATTAGGAAAACCAAAGATGCACAGTAATGGCATTTCAGTATCCTTTTTATATAATTACAGGAAACAGGTCTAAACCTTGCCATGCCTAAAATCATAGGCATGGCTTGAAATACACAGTAGACAAAATTCTTTTTGGCAACATACAAAGGATCTCATAAACCATAATGCTGAAGTTAAAATGATGTCCACATTTCAGAGAAATGCTGCTTAAAGAAGCATTATGGATCTCATATCTCTTTGACTTTCAGGGTTCCAACCCAGAACTCGTTCAATCTAAAAACCCTGACAGCTTTGTATCTACCAGAAAAACACAACTTCTGATTTGGAGACGAAGAGGATTCATTTTTGTCTTAAAATAGTGGAAACTTCTAAACTAAAAAGTCTACTTCAACATTCTTCAATTTGTTTACAGGGGAAATTTTTACCAGGTGGGGCAACAGAGTTGGAGCCCCTCTCTGTTTCCTTTCACAAACAGAAAAAATACAGTAACTAAAAAACAAATGTGTACTAGAAATAAAGAATCATGTAGGAAAAGACACCTGTGTAGCCTCTAGTCCTGCCTCCTTCTCAAAGCGGGTTCAAAGACAGCAGGTTGCTCAAGAACTTGTCTAGTTAAGTTTTTAACATCTCCAAGGATAGAGATTCCACAGTCTTGCTGGTTAATCTGTTGAAAAGTTTGACTACTATCATAGTATTTTTTCCCCCAGTATCTAGTCAGAATTTCCCATGTTCCAGCTTATGTCTGTTGCCCCTCATCCTAATCCTGTCCACTTCTGAGACAAGTCTGGCTCTTCTCCAGAGCCCCTCATTAGGTATTTGTGGATGACAGGAAGACATCCTTTTGAACAGTTCTCTCAGTAATGTCAGCTGAGAGAACATCAACGTCTCACCCTCTCCTTACACATCATGCATTCCAGTCCCTTAGCCACCTTGACAGTGTTCTGCTGGGGTCACTTGAGTATATCACTGTCCTACACTGGAAAGCCCAAAACTGGACACAATACACCAGATATGGTCTCATAGCATGGAACAGAAGTGAGGGATCACTTCCCGCAGCCCACTGACTACATTCTTGCCAATGCAACCCAGTATGTGGCTGGGCTGCTTTACTACAAGAGCTGAATCACAACTTGCTCTCCACTGGGTCATGCAGGTCTCTTCCTGCTAACCTACTTTGTTTCCAGTCAGTCTCCAGTGCTCAGTCTGTATGTACTGATATACAGCGTTGTTTCTTCCCAGGTGCAGGACCTGGTACCTACCTCTGCTGAACTTCAAAAGGTTCCCATCAGCCCATTCGTTTCTCCACCCTACTAAGATCCCTTTGCGTGGTACCCTTCACTCCAATGTCCTGACACACCACCACCACCACTTCATCATAAACAAGACTTCTGAGAGGCTGAACAGAGATTGGTGCCAATATAATAATGTCAGTTTAAAAGTTCTCATCTTTACGCTTTTTAATTAACTAGGCACTCTGTAGCTTTATTCACACAAACAGTCCCACTGCACCCACTAAGCTTCAACTGACTTCAATGAGACTATTCTCACGAATCTAAAGTTAAGCATAAGTCCTAGCAGAAAATGGACTGTTTAAAAAAATATGTTGCTGATTCAGGAGTCATAACAGAATAGGAGCCATTCTTATACATCTGCATTGGTTCTACATGACAAATGGGAAGAAAAAACAGCATCCACAATTTCTAGCAGGTCCTTCTAGTAACACTAAAGCACAATTACTACTGTAAGTTTCCATCTTCAACTTCTAGCACCCAAAGACTGCCCAAATATAAACAAATCAAAGTAATAAAGTTTTCTGAGTCTGAAGATTAAACACTTAAGACTTTTCCAAATAGCAAGAAAGTTTCAAAGGTGCCACTTAGCATGTTATTATGGACTGACACAAACCGCAAGACCACTACAGGCAATGATAAAAGCTAGAACTCTAAATGCCTAATAAAGGACATGAAATGGCAGACTACCGTTACCTTTCTCTTCTCCCTTTCTCCTGTAGATCACAAAAACACATAGCAGACTCCAAAACAAATACCTACTTCCTTCTTGGAAATGAAGTACTTCATATTTCGCCATTAACCTACTGTCTCCACTTGAATGCTATTTTGGATTCAAGCAAGTAACGAATTTTAACTGCTACTTCAGATATCTGCTCATGCAGATATTCATATTCCTAACTGCACTTGAGTTTAACTTATTTCCAGCTCTATCTGGATTTACCTCCTATGCAGATAAACCCCTGCCTCTTGATATTCATAAGAGAAGAACATTTTGTGGTAGAGATATCAGCAACTCTCTTTGTGCTGGGAGGAAGCTACATTTCCCAATGTGTTACCTTCAGTACCAGAGTAGTGGTTTCATTCTGACTCACAGATGGCCAGAAAACACCTCACATTCCTACATGATAAAAGAAACTGGATGGTTGATTAAACACTGAACCCTTCAATGTTAGCATAATATAATTTCTTTAAAGTGTAATTCCAATGCTCTATTAAAATATGCAGACAAGTCACACATAGTTTAACATACTTTATGAACTACAACCACTTCTCAGCATCAGTCTTTAAGTGACCATGAGATTTTTTAACACTTCTATTCATTGTTAAATGCCAGATTCTTCCTCTCAGAAGATAGCTGCTTATAAACAGAGAGAAGGTAAGGATTTGGCTACCCACTGCATCATTTCAGTAACTATTCTGAAATAATGCCAGCCAACCTTTCACCAAAGCCTTCTCCCGCTTATCAGAACCGGGATATTATTCTCCCTCCACCTATTTATTGGTTTCTTCATCATGCTGCAGCCCCATGCCTTTGTTCAAAGTGTTTTGTGGCTTTAGAATTTCAGCCCATAAAACCAACAAGATAACAGATTAATGAAATGACAGAACAAGAAAAAGAGATAAAGTTGAGCAACTGATGTCTTCCCTAGACTAGGATTTGCAGTATGGTCTGATTTAATGTACTGCTTACTCATTGTAGAATTTTAATACAAGCATAGTACGGAAATCTTACCACATATTTAACCAAACAAGTTACTACCTAGACTAACTAAACAGCTTCATCTTTGTTAAAGATGCAGTATATCACCTAACTTAGGATTTTAAAGCTTTTTCCCCACACACAATTAAATGGCACTTTGGAGACGATTCCTGGCAAAGAAACTGTTGTTAGTTTCATCTATTTAATTCAAATATTAGAGAGATGCAAAGTTACAAGGATCTCTCTTGAATAAACAATATCCCACTTCTTAAGTTAATGTGTAGGGCTTATAATAAAACTAGAAATGATAAAGCAAGCCAAATAAAAACACTTCTGTTGCTCAAGTGTGAGACTTTAAATGCTTTTTCAAAATAGGCAAGAAGCCCCAGATTGAACTTAAAAAAACTAAAAATCCCTCATCTCTTATCCGTAAACCAGAGAGCAAGATAAAGTCTAAAATTCACATTGTAGTGATTTCCCAGAAATGCCAAGGAAACAGAAAGTGCTAAATATATGAAAAGTATATTTAGTCATATGAATAGCAAAGATCTATAGCATCCTTGTCCAAGGATCCATAAATCCTTATCCATAGCAAGGATAAACACAGTTTTCACCATGCTTCCTTCACTGAAGGAAGTGAAATTTGGTGCTTCCAAAACATACTTCAAATGCAGAAGAAATTAATTGCCATCCAGCTGCTCCCTTTTAAAACATTTCTGGTTTCACCACTGTATTTCAGCCCAAAGGTGAGTCCTGCTACTAGAAGAAGATGACTGAGAACAGGGGGTTGGAACTAGATGATCTTTAAGGTCCCTTCCAATCCAAACCATTCTATGATTCTATGATTCGTACTTGTACTGCATCTGCAAGGAAACGGTGGGGCTGCTCTTCGTGTTCAGATGTAGTTCAAAGCACCAAATCAAGAATAACTTAGGTGCAGATAGTGTGAGCCACTTGCTTTGCCTTCAGAAATTGACTTAAAACTTCTAAATAACAAATTTAGCATCACCATCCATGAAAATGTTCGGCTTTTTTTAAAGAAGCATTGTTTAATAATCCTTTTAGTACACAAATCACAGAAAAAAATGACTTTTTTTTTAAATCTGTGATTCGTAGTATTTAGTTATACCTCCACTCATCACCTCGTTCCATACATTTTCATGCTCAGTGGCACTGACACCATAGTTTAACTGCCTTTGAATGTACAAACATTCACAAAAAAACCTTGTTTGCAACTTAGACAATCATTGAGTAATGCCGACATTTCGCATGCAAGACAGTGGAGTTGGTATATTTTATAAACCGAAATTTTATACATACTGGTATATCACTCTAACACTCATACGTAGCTTGCTATTGGCGGAAAAAGAATATCAAACTCTATTGTAATTTTAAAAATTTCCTAATTTTAATTTCATAAGAATTGTGAACATGTTTCTGGCAAGCTTTAGGCAGCTTAAAGGCTATGTCATAATATGATTTACTTCCAATATTCTCTACTGGGCCCTTCAATGCACAGACTAAACAAACAGGAATAGTGAAAGATGTGTTCACCATATCCAACCTTTACAGTGAGAAAATTTACCATGGATCTCCCCCAAAACCTAAGCTATCTTTTTTCCTACATAAAGCAAAGGGAAAGGGTCTTGAAGCCCTTATACAGCACTTTCAAATAAAGACTTCTTTGTTTCCACAACATCAGCTGGTTAAATAGGGTACAGATTTTCTAACTAAAAAATCTAGGGTCTAGATTTTCTAACTTTGAAATAAAGGTGTCCACCTAGAATCTTCTCTTAGTCTACATGGAATTCTGTATTCACTGTGCAATAGCTTGGGGAAATCAGCCTGGGCTCTGAAGGCAGCTGTAAAATAAGGCCCTTACATTTTTCTAGGGGCTAGTTCAAGGTGCATAGCAACAATGCTGTTAGCACACTTAATTTAAAAGCACATCAACTACTGCTACCCTAAACACATTTTCCTTAAGTCATTAGTATCTTCCAAATATCATCCTCTCAATTTTTCCTCTGTGAACGCGTCCAGATTTCTAAAACACCAGCTTTAAGAGTTACACATTCACATTAATATTTCACAAGCACCTAACCTGCAACATCATCCCAAGTAGGACGACAATGACGACACAACCATTAAAACCTATCTGGCTGATGTCCACCAACTTAGATACAGACACAGCAAAAGCGGTACTGATGCAGCCCTGCAAATGCTGCTGTATATTCCTCCAAAAACTGATCGGAACTTCTTTAGTGCCCCCCTGAAAGTAGCCAGCTTCTCTTGCTGACCACCACATACCTCAGAACATACTGTTCAGGAAACAGGGTAGCATGACTGAAATGAGTGAGGCTTTAAAAGCATCCACCTGAAGGTGAGTAAGCCCTGCAGTGGGATAAAGGAAGTTCTGTATTAAAGTAACCTAAATAAATAGGGATTTACTCGCAAACCTTTTAAAAAATAATAGTATTTGAAGCCACACTCTGCAGCCTCAGTCAAAAAATAGTAATGTTTGAAGCCCCACTCTGCAGCCTCAGCCACTGGCTGGGTCACAGGGGCCCTTTGAGAGCCTAGCCCCCACCTCAGCCTCTCTGCTCCGCCTCACCGCCTCCCGGCCCGCACCGCCCGGTCTCCTCACGCCGGGCCCGGCCGCGCCTGGGCCCTGCCGCGCCGGTGGAGGGAGGCGGGAGGCCGCGGGCCCGGGAACCGGGGGAGCCCCGCGTCAGGCAGGCCCCGCCCCGCCGCCTCCGGCCTGGCAGCGGGCACCGGTCGCCGGCGGGTACCCTCACCGGGGGCCGGCCGGCCTGCCCGGCCTCTCCCCCACCGCCGCCGCCGCCGCGCTCCCTGGGCC
>JAHREE010150142.1:0-10705 GCA_033628505.1 Tringa tobata | reverse complement strand
AAATTTACTAATAAAATAAGTTAGAATTCTGCACAGGAATGACAAATACAGTTTACCTCATTTCATCTAAAGAGACTAAAGAGATTAATTTATTCACCATATAAAGCATTAATTGACACAGAAGTCAATTCATAAAGAAACACAAACTATACTTCTCCAAAAAGGTAAAAGATCTTAACTGTAGTTAATGCAGTTTTGAATTCAAATACTCCTTTAAAATTTTTTATGTAAGAAAAGAATTCTGAGAAAAAATTTTAAACTAGTCAGATCTCGTTTTTGTTGACATTTCAAAATAGAACTCTGGAAAATAATTAAAAATAATCCTTAAAAGGATTTAGTAGGATTTTCTCACCTTTTCCTCAGCTATCTAAAATATGTATTCTTCTATCTGATAGATTAATGAGAAATCTTTGTCAGGGCAAGGATTTGAAGCTGAAAACTTCTAGTATATTATACATTTGTACCAAGACCCATCATTAAAATATTATCAATTCCAAGATTATTTGTGCTAATATAATTTGTAAATTGTGATGTTAGACTTAGTAATCAAGACCCTTCCATTAAATTAAAACCTATAGCATGATTCCTGAAGTAAGTTTTATGGGAAAATTTCTTTGCTGAATTTTCTTTCCAGTTTATTTTGAAAACATTGATGCCGATAGATTTGGAAGTACTTCACTCATGATGTGTGATTTGTTTGATGGCTGGCCTCAAAATGTTATTGAAGTAAAATCCATGTATAGGTAGGGCAGAATCCTATTACACCATTGGGTACTCAAGATCAACCATAGCTTCACCGTTAAAACATCGTATTAACATGTAAAGGAGGAGTTAATTCCTCCCATGAGCAGATTTCTTCTATATCCATTGATAACAGAAAATAGTGTGTTCATTGTCACTGAAATGGGACACATTGTAAGTGATACTGAATTATTTCTATTGATTAATCTTCTAACGAATAAAACATTTTGGATTTGACCAGAATTATGAAAGCTGTATCAAGTTCTGCACATGGATTCTTTTTGTTACATCAGTACTAATTTCAAAGAGATCCAGAAGATCTGGAAGGAAAATTTCTCCCTTTTTGTGAACAATTGGAAATGTTCATTGGATAGAAGACATTTTGGAGGACTGCTTCTTTTGGAATCATATTATGATATGATATTTGACTGAATACTACAATTATGAACAAACCTTTACATACTGAACAAATGTTTTACGGTTTTCCATGTGAGTGACATGGCTATTTATGTGCAATGTTCATTTTCATGAGTGATTCTGTCATGGAAAATAAAAATGTGTTCATGGTTCAATAAGTGAGTCTGTTGATTAACCAGACCTGACAGATTTTAACCTCTAATGTTTTAATCCCCTGCCACTGTCAATGATGCGATTTCTACTAGCCTAATATTTAAATTTGAAAGAGTAATTTTTGTTTACATCATCTGGAAAAAAAAGCTTTATGGATTACATTTTGCAAATTGCATCACATCAAAAATTTATACAACAAATTTGAAACCATGTATTCCAACTACTAGTTTATATAATTCAACTGAATTAATTTCATATTTTTATACAGGAATGCATTATGCATTCTAATTATCAGGTTAAAAAAAAATAAAAAAAAAAAATCTACCTTCAAGAATGCATAAACATTCAAAATACCTACAGTCTTATCACTGATATGTGGGAATTTGCATGCATACCAAAAATGCATGCACATAAAAAATTCCTTCATGCTGATAAATATTTTGATTTTTCTTTTTTCCCCCACTTTCCAATTATCACCTTAAAAGTCAGGAAAGAACAACAAGAAAATATTTCTCTATAGTCTACCACGTGACATCTGCTACTGGTAGTAAATAGTCAAGCAATAGGGTTTTTATTATATTGGAAATACAAAATAAACCTAGCCATTATAAATGCAGATTTATTTGTCCTATTAGAATATCGGCACTATCATAAGACTGAGGATGAAACCTTAAGCCTACTCAAACCGGGGAGAGCATTTACCTCTTTGAAGACCTTGAAAAATCAGTTAAATATTCAAATCCTTTAATTTATTCCTTCCTCCATTCTAAAAAGAACTTAGCTGTAGGGTTTATTTTACTGTTGTGAATTCTACTAAGTTGCATGAGTTTGCTTCTACAATAAGGCAAGCTCATTTTTAAGTATTTGTAGTGAAAAAGGTCTGGTATTTTATTTTCTTTTCAGAGAGAAAATAGATTTTGGCTCTCTTACGTCTGCAAGAATTCAAAAAGTTGTATTTCTATTTCTATGTTCTTACCATTATTATAGTAACCTAAGCTAACACCACAGATGCTACAACATTAAAAAAAGCACCTCAAATATTTCTTTTTAATACTATGCTTCTAGCTAAAGAGTCTTAGACTGTTCCTGTTTTATTATACTCTCTTTTATCATTTTATAGGGCAAATGTTATTAAGATTTTCATATTCATATATTAGGCATCATAAACATGTTCAGATTAACAAAATACACAACAATATAATGAACATGTACATCTTTAAAGAAAAAAGAAAAGCTATTTTTAAACACTCATGAAAGGTTTCTCAGGGTCTCTATAAGCTATCTAAAAATATATGTAATTCAAAAATGAGTGATTGTAAACACCTATGTTCCATCAATACCAAAAGTTTCCACTCGGGAATGGAGCTTCTTTCTGCTGCAAGCTGTGCTCTGAATGAGCAAAGAAAAGCATTTTTGTGTCTACACTGAAGGGCTCTCTATTTTCTTAGCACTTGAGGTAGGTAACTCAGTGCTTAGGTAAGGTACTCCCCTTTCAGTTTAGAAAATATTTTGAAGAGCTGATTTCATGAGTAGAAAGATGCAGAGACGATTATGAAAGATTCATAGAGCAGTTAATCTTACTCTGCTTACTATATAAACCTTCAACTGTATATCAATCATCTAAATGGGTGTAGAAACCAACTACCTGTTTTCACCTGGCAAACTTATTTTCTGAGGCAAACTTATTTCCAATCATAGTTTTCTCTGTTTACAAAATTAATTTTGCAATTTTTCTTCTTACCACAGCATGTGTAAGAACTATAAAAATTACTGAAGATCTATTTAGTACAAGAAAAACAACTGCTATTAAGGCTCATTAAGTAATACTTTGAAGACTGACAGTCCTGCTCAGAAGGTTAACTGAATAATTCTGTTTGCATTAATCTCCATCAAATATTTTTTTACCCCAGAAGTCTTAGAAAAGAAACGCAATTTGTTCATAAAGATACCTATATGTGCAAGCAGGGTTGTTTTAAGTACTAATCAACATAGGTTTTTATTGACAAAAATCTGTATATTGACAGAAATCTTACTTTTGAGGAAAGATGGTGAACTTCAACTTAAGGATCTGTGTTTTTCTGACTTTGCAATTATAATGTAGTTATCCCTTTCTCATCCTGGCAGAGTTCTGGTCTGCTACCATTCTGATTTTCTGAAGTAGTTCCGTTTTTTTTTTTCCAAAAAAAAAGAGATGTCATTTATTCTAAGACAATGATCTATTACATTTGAACATAATTATCTAGAAGACTTGAACTAGAGCTTATCTATTTAAAACCCAAGGACTTGTAAAACATTAACTATACAATTTAAACCTCAAGTGTTCTGATATTTCTGATTGCCTCAGGTTTTTATAACAAATCTCGATCAAAAATCCACCAAAGATTTCCTGTCTGACAGCAACAATTTATTTTAGGTCAGCTTTCAAAAACAAATGAGTCATGTTGCCAAATACAGAACTTTTGTTTCTTTTTAAACATGCTGGGCTAAATTTCAGTTATCTTTATGTCACATCCTAATACAAACATGGAATAAAAAAAATATTACTAAACTAATAAATTATTAATAAAAAGTGAGTGCTCCCATATAAGTTATTACATATTTTATGTAATATAAGGATAAGGAAAACAATAGTGTGAAAAATTTGTTTCCTGATATATAGTTAATGAAAATTTAAAAAAAAAAAAAAAAATCTATCTATCCAGACCAATATATCCCGAATAGAAAAAAGGTTCTACAGTGGGGGAGGGGAAAGAGTGAATACTTGTAAGCAGTCTTCTTTCTATCTCAGAAACATCTTTATGCTATTATTTTGCCTTTTGTCTGAAAAAAAATTATGAAAATAATCTAATTTCTAATTAATTTATTACTAGCAAGTAATGAAATTGGGTTTACTTTTAAATTTTATTTACATAGACCCTATAACCACAAATTTCTGGAATATAGGAAGGAAGGAGAAAGTTTTCCATTATGAGTCTTTCTTTTCTTTCCTTTCCTCTTCCGGTAATGACACCCCTTTTCAGATCAGCTCAAAGTTCTTATTTCCTGACTTCTTAGCATCTGTACTTGTTTCCAGTAAAAATGCATATCTATAAGGCTTTTTGAGTTATCTGGAAAGAAGGGGAGCCATTCACTTAGATATGAAACCATAAAGTTCTGTTCAAGTAGGCTAAGAAGAAAAAAAGCTTCAGTACAAACTGAACAGCTATGCTACTACTGTCTTGAGAGAACCCTGAAGACTGAGCTTTTGATTTGGAATTTAACAAGTTAATTCTCGTTGGTTTTCTTGATTTTCCTACACAGAAAATTCAAGCACCACCATTCCACAAAAACTGCAAATATATGATAATAGTAAGGTTTTGCTCTTGAATTGCTTCCAATCTATACTAAGTGGTCAAAGTATGGGTGAAGTGGGAATTTAGAGAAATGGTTATTCTTCTTAAGTACCTCATTTTCCTCTACAAGGAATATACTACCAGCTGAAAACCAATCTCCACATATTCAATCATGCCTCCACTGACAGGCAATGAACAAATAAATTAAAAATATAGGGTTTTTTTATATCAAAGGGCTCTGAATTATCCCCACTTCCAACAACCTACAGCTTAGGTACTTGGAGTTACACACATGTAATTGGCATGAATGGTCATTCAGTGGATGTGTCTGTTTATTTGTCTAAATAGCCTTCATGGCCAACTATAGTATTCTGAATCCATGCAGTCCATTTAGGTTGGAAGAGACCCTTGGGATCATCGAGTCCAACCATCAACCCTACTCTACAAAGTTCTCCCCTACACCATATCCCCCAACACCACATCTAAACAGCTCTTAAACACATCCAGGGATGGTGACTTACCCACCTCCCTGCGTAGCCTATTCCAATGCCTGACCACTCTTTCTATGAAAAATTCTTTCCTAATGTTCAGTCTAAACCCACCCTGTTGGAGCTTGAAGCCATTCCCTCTTGTTCTGTCATTAATTACCTGTGAGAAGAGACCAGCACCAACCTCTCTACAGTGTCCTTTCAAGTAGTTGTAGAGAGTGATGAGGTCTCCCCTCAGCCTCCTCTTCCTCAAACTGAACAGTCCCAGGTTCTTCAACCGCTCTTCATAAGATTGATGCTCCAGGCCCTTCACCAGCTTCGTTGCCCTCCTCTGCACCCCCTCCAGTGCCTTGATATCTTTCTTATATTGAGGTGCCCAGAACTGGACACAATCCTCGAGGTGTGGCCTCACCAGTGCTGAGTACAGGGGCACAATCACCTCCCTACTTCTGCTGGTCACGCTACTTCTAATACAAGCCAGAATGCCGTTGGCTTTCTTGGCCATCTGGGCACACTGCTTGTCAATTCAGCCACTTGACAATTAGAACCCCCAGGTCTTTTTCTGCCAGGCAGCTTTCCAGCCACACTTCCCCAAGCCTGTAGCGCTGCATGGGGTTATTGTGGCCCAAGTGCAGAACCTGGCACTTGGCCTTGTTGAAGCTCATGGAATTAATGTTGACCCAATGATCCAATGTATCTAAGTCTCTCTGTAGAGCTTCCCTATCCTCCTGGGAATCAACACTCCTGCTTAACTTGGTGTCATCTGCGAACTTGCTGATGACACACCCTATGTCCTTGTCGAGATCATCAATAAAGATGTTAAACAGAAATGGTCCCAACACTGAGCCCTGAGGCACACTACTTGCGACCGGCCACCAGCTGGATTTAAATCCACTGAGCACCACTCTTGGGGACCTTCCAGTCAGCCAGTGCTTGATCCAGCAGATTGTATGCACATCCAGGCTGTGTGCAGCCAGCTTTTCCACAAGAATTCTATGGGGGACAGTGTCAAATGCTTTTTGAAAGTCCAGGTATACAATATCCACAGCCTTTCCCTCATCCAATAATTGGGTCATCTTGTCATAGAAGGAGATCAGGTTCGTCAGGCATGACCTGCCTTTCATAAATCCATGCTGACTAGGCCTGATCCCCTTGTTGTCCATTATGTGGCTTGTGATGGCACTCAAGGTGACCTGTTCCATGACCTTCCCTGGTATCGAGGTCAGACTGACAGGTCTATCATTTCCTGCATCCTCCTTTTTGCCTTTCTTGTAGATGGGTGTTACATTTGCCACCCTCCAGTCCATTGGGACCCCCCCAGTAGCCATTTCTCTACCTCTTTCCCTGGAGCGGCACAGGGGGACAGGGAATGGAGGTTGTAGGCAGTTCATCACATGTTGTCTCTGCCACTCTTTCCTCCTCAGGGGGAAGACTCTTCATACTCTTCCTCTGCTCCAGCATAGAGTCCTCCCATGGGAGACAGTTGTCCACAAACTTCTCCAATACAAGTCCTTCCCACAAGCTGCAGTTCTTCACAAACTGCTCCAGGGTGGGTGCCTTCCATGGGGTGCAGTCCTTCAGGAACACACTGCTCCAGCTTGGGTCCCCCATGGGGTCACAAGTCCTGCGAGCAAACCTGCTCCAGCGTGGGGTCCTCTCTCCATGGGGTGTCAGGTCCTACTGGGAGCCTGCTCCAATGTGGGCTCTCAGCTTCCCTCATTCACCTGCTCTGTGTGGGATCCTCCACAGCCTGCAGGTGAACATCTACTCCACCATTGACCTCCATGGGCTGCAGGGGGAGAGGCTGCCTCACAGGTTGCAGTGACCTGGAGCACCTCCTCCTCCTCCTTCTTCACTGACCTGGATATCTGCAGAGTTGTTCCTCTCATATATTCTCACTCCTCTCCCCCGGCTGCTGTTGTGCAGCCATTTTTAAATATGTTCCCATTCTTAACCATATCATCACAGAGGTGCCGCCGCTGTCGCTGATGGCTCACTGCTCAGTGGTGGGTCTGTCTTGAAGCCAGCTGGCACTGGCCCTTTTGGACATGGGGAAAGCTTCTATCAGCTTCTCACAAAAGCCACCCCTGCAACCTCCCCACTACCAAAACCTTGCCACATGAAGCAAATACACAGTGGGGGGTGGAAAGAAGTATCATACTTAGCAACTAGCAGTCTCTGTTGGTCCTTTCTGTAGCAAGGCCTGGGCCTAAAGCAGCGTGAAGACTGAATCACTTTCTCAAATTTGCAGGTTGTACTTAAATTTCCTTTATTTGTATGTAGCATCTTTGCATTTATTAAAGTTCTGCTTATGTGCAATTCCACTCTACATGGTCAGCTGGAGAACTAGCAACTGAGTGCTCTAAAATTAGGCTTAAGGGCTGCAGGCTCAGAAAAAAAAAAAAAAAAAAAAAAAAACAACAACCTATTGGGCATGTGTGCATTGTTTCTGCATTAGTAATATACTATTTTAAGATTCCTCCAGTCTGATGATTTTGTAGCTTTCATAGTATTTTAACTTCAGGTTAGGCTAAAAATGATAAAATAGTAAACAATGTTTTCATTTTTGTAAGTTCTCACTGTCATGTCCATTTCTTTTGTTACCCAGCCTTCAGGCTTTACTGTATACCCAAGGTCTCAACACTAGTAGTATTTACTTTATCTTAGAGTGAAACAGTTTTCCCTTTAGGCTTTAAAACTGTTTAATTCAGAGAGAAAGTCTCCAGTTAAAAAGATCAGAGCCGTTCTGCCTGTAATTGACCACTTCCCTTGAAGATTACAATTCAAGCACACTTTGAAAAGAGATGCCCCTGGATTTGACACAGTAAGAGGGACAGAAAAATCCCTTTCCAGGACCTCAGATGGAGTCCCATTCAGGAATCCCTGGCACATGCAGGTTACTTCCCACCCACGTTGCCTAAATTCCATCTTGCTGGGAAACAAGTCAAACACGTCTTGCTTTTTTTATTTGAGTTGCCTGTCGGGGGATATGTAATGGAGGAACAGACACAAGGAATCTTACTTTTCTGTGTAGCCCTATTTTGCATTAAATCAGGCCTAAAACCCAGGCTTAAAGAAATTGCTTTGTATTTATGAGTTCCCTTCACAATTAAGGGTCCCTTTGGTAAATCTTTGGTAAAAAGAAAGAAAATTAGAGGCACTTTTGAATGCCTCTTTTATGAAACCAATTCCTAGGAAATTAAGAATCTCAAAACAAGGAAAATTTAATCTGAAACACATAAAGAAAACATTAATTATGAAGCAGCAAGGAAAAGTCATTCAAAATCAATTCAAGGAAGATGAAATAAAAAAAAACCACGGAAAGCCAATGTTCGCATCGGTGTTGTAATGATACTGTTCTAGAATGATTTTATTTAATTAAAAAAGTCTAGTCCCCAAAATGAGTTGCTTTTAAATGAGTGTTATGCTAACGTGCAGTAGATTTTTACAGTGCCTGACATAGAACAGCCAAAGAACCACATTTGACTTAAAAGAAATAATAAACTCATGTAACACAAGAAAAGCCGAATATTGAATAAATATTACGGCTCCATTTCTGCAGTGACATCTATGCAAGCAGACACCTGCCACAATTCTACTGATGTGGGTTCTGCTCCCCAGTGGCTCATGGCTGTGACAGAATGATGGAGACCAAATTTGGCATTATCAATCCCTATCACTCCTGTTACCTAAGCACAGAAGAAGATTGATCTAAGAAGTTTTTAACTAGGTGTGGCCATATCTATTTCAATACCTAGTTACACATTTAATTTGCAATAGTAAGAGATGAACCTGCCTCCTACATGCTGGAAGTTCAGAGTTGGACACATTTTTAAATGGAGTTTAAAAGTGATCTGAATTAACCACCCAGCACAATTTCAGTATTGTGACTGCTGTTCTGGAAATATGGGATGTATCATGAAATTATTTTATTAGCTATGTAAATTGTCTCTGATTCTGGAATATACACAGAACAGTGTAACACATTTTTTTTCTGAAACAGGTGAATTTTCAAAAAGACCCAGTAATGAGGTTTTTTTTTCTATTTTCCAAAAAGAACCTTTTTTCTTTATCACTTACACTTGGTAATATGGGATATGGAAAAGCCATGAACTCAAAATAGGGAGAACACTAATACATCACAACTCCATCCAGAATTCAAATACCTCATTCACTCCTGACTTAAAAACAAAACCCACAACAATAAGAAAATCACAACAACAACAAAAAAACCCCAACAAAATAAACCCACAAAAAACCTTCCACCCACCACATAATTTCCATTTCTTGAAACTTCAGGGAAACCAAGTATTACACTTTGTATATTCTTATAAAAAGAACAGTACAGCAAACTGTAAGTTATGAAAACTACAACACTAAAAATTACTATTAAAGAGGCTGACAAAAATCACTATGTATAACAGTATATGGTTATGTACTGCGTGAAGCAACAAGTATAAGTGCACTTAACTACTGTTCCTGTCTAGTGTGGATTTGGCTGTGTTCCTATTGTACATGTGAAAAGGTTTTCAAAAGATACTGAAAGGAAATAAAGTCAAATAAGATGTACTGTACGCTATGAACAAAACAGCTACACAGTTTCTCTAACAAAGCCTATTTGTGCCAGGAATCCTTTTATATTCAGTAAAATACTGTTAATAAATTCAAATCACATAGCTGCAAATAGTTCAATTCAGTCATTGTCTTGAACACTGCACACAGACAGATGCAGTTTAACTTAAATAAGGTACCACATGGAAACAGCAATCAATAAATAGCCTACTGCTAATCCATCCCAGCAAGGACTCTTTCTATCCTTTTCTGCAACTCCTCTGTTCTACTTTGATGGAAGGACTAACAACAGGTCAGCACTAATCCATCCAAAAGCAGTACTAATTTTGTAGTCCTCTACAATCTGACAGACAAGGGAACACAAAAAGGAGCTGCTGTCCTATTAATATCCATGAAAGGTGTGGCTTCAGTAAAAACAAATTAGCCAAATGGGAATAAAATGTAAAGCGTCATCATACTGTGAGGAGACTCCAGTTTGCGGTTATGAAGAACAGTCCTCCCCACTGGTTAGTCTACTGCACTTGCAACTAAAGCTCATAGGGTCCAAGGTTTTTCAAGGATCTTCCCACATCAAACCCTCATATTATAAAAAGGAGGGGAGGAGAGGGGAAATAATTTCACCTCGCAACATGTCAATTTCACAATGCCTACTGCAAAATCTGAAAGATCTGGTGTCACCCAATTTTCTGGAATGCATGACAGTTAGGAAAGGGTTTTAGAAGGTCTCCTGAACTAACAGCAGGTTGCTGTGGCTTTTTTGTTTGGTTGGTTGGTTTTTTGTTTGTTTGTTTTAAAGGCCTCTGGCCCCAGTGTTAGTATTTTTCCTTAAAATCTTGAGATGGCTTAATATTCAAAATGAAAAAACATGTAGCCTCATTCTGAAAAATCCTCCTGCATGTCATTATAGTCACAAAAATTTAGGCCTATTCTCAACATATTGTTGTGAATTCACAATTATATAAGAAATGCTCTACTGGATCAAGCCAATGGCTTACCTAACCC
>JAHREE010150140.1:15808-28847 GCA_033628505.1 Tringa tobata | reverse complement strand
AAATGAAATTTAAGGCTGCTGTAGTGACGTGATTCCAGAGTATCCCTTCAGGAAGAGCCTTCATTTTAAATAGCTGAGCTGTGTCTAGTTAACAAGTGTTGACTCTCTACTTTAAGCTGCTACAGGAAACCTGTGCTGTGTAGGTGTCTTTATCTGGCTTTTTTTTTTTTTTCTCTCAAGTGGGAACATTGCGTTGCATTTCGGTATGGAATTTGATTAGAGGTGCCTGGTTTATGTACTCGGGGTTTAATCAGATTGTGCGTACCCTGCGGGGTGTTTATCCTGGGAAGAGGGACGTTCGAGGTGCCTTGGGAAAGACCCATATGGCAGAACTGCAAATCCAGCTACTCCTCGACCGCCGCAGGATTTTTCCAAGTTCAGGTGAGCTTTGACACATTCCTTTTAGTGCTTTGATAGTAGCTAAACCCATTCCTGATGATTCATGAACTTGCTTTGTGGTGACTGAGCTCAGGAACGGCCTCATTTCGGTAAGGAAACGGTGGTTGCAAATGAAATCGTTTATCGAGTCATAATTACGGGGGTATTACCGCAGGCTTGCAGTCTCTCCTTAGCTACTCTGTTTTCATTGAAAGTTTGACGAAAATGGTAACCACAAAACCAAGGTGAAGGTGGTTTGTATTTTATCCCCAGAAGCCAGAGGGAAATAAGTAACCCTGTTATTACGTGCCCTTTGGGCGCGTGTTATAGTGAGCACAGACGCAGATTATATATAGCCCTGATGATACGTACGACCCACGGCCTTCAACTGGTAGGTTGAGGCTGGAGGCTTTTTGTTGCTGATAAATCCAAACAAGCTCATTTTTATGCTTTGTGGCAGCCAACTGCAAGCAGAGGCCTGATTCGTGTTTTCAGTAGCATTCACAGAATCATAGAATTGTCCAGGTTGGAAGGGACCTTTAAGATCATCTAGTCCAACCATCAACTGAGCTCTGATAAAACCCATCACTAAACCATGTCTCTAAGCACTATGTCAACCCAGCTTTTAAATCCCTCCAGGGATGGTGCCTCAACCCCTTCCCTGGGCAGCCCATTCCAAGGCTTAATAACCCTTTCCATGTCAAAAATTTTCCTAATATCCAATCTGACCTTCCCTGGTGCAACTTGAGGCCGTTTCCTCCTGTCCCATTGCCTGTTCCTTGGGAGAAGAGACCGACACGCACCCCTCCCTCCCCCTGGCAACCCTCAAGTTCTCCCAGGGGAGGTTCAGATTGGATATTAGGAAAAAAATTGACATGTAAGGGGTTATTAAGCCTTGGAATGGGCTGCCCAGGGAGAGTGGTTGAGGCACCATCCCCGGAGGTATTCAGAAGATGGGTTGACATAGGGCTTAGAGACATGGTTTAGTGATGGTTTTTATCAGAGTTAGGTTGATGGTTGGACAAGATGATCTTAAAGGTCATTTCCAACCTGGACAATTCTATGACTGATTTATATCACAAAGTTGCTATTATGAGTCTGCTTTTGGGATTTTAGCTTCAGACAAAGCCGTAGTGTGCTCTTAGGACTTCCATCCTACCTGTCAGCCAGGAATCCAGAGAGTAAATATAAATAGCCTCTTGTTCCTGATTGACTTTGGGAGGTTGAGCAAGGAATAGCCATGTCTTGCCACCTCCCTTTGGATGCTTTTACTCCCAAGTCATGATAATAACGAGCCCCCTGCGCGAATCGGCCGTTCTGCTTTCATTTTACCCTCTGCTTTCATCAGGAAGGTAATTTTGGGAGAGGTGAGCCCTTCAGCCGCTTCAAGGACAGCGAGGAGGGAAGCTCTGGGTTGTTCTGTTCATACTGCAGGGTTTTTTTTCCCCGCATGCATCCACACCTCCGGAGTGGTTGATCAGCTGCCAAAAGGTCTGGAGGCCAATTAGAAGTGTTTACTGTCCTGATGCCTGAATAGAAATAGCATTTATCACTGGGAGCTGGCTTAGAATCACGTTGTGTTCTTCTCCGTGCTGTGCTTTCCTATAGGCTGCTGGCTTTTCTTTTAGGTTTGGTAAATACGGCTCATTCACTGAACTGAAACACCTGGGAGAGGCTACGGTGGCTTTTTTTGAGACTTTGTGTGATCTGTTTCAAGTAGAAATATGAAAAAATAATTTGCTGTTTGGCTTATTACCTGAGTGAGGTGTCCGGGCGCTGCCGGGGGGGTCCTGTATAAAGCAGCAGGTTCTAGGAAATGGAGTATTGAAAGGTTTAATTTGGTTTTGAATTGCTCTAGGAAGTTAATGAGGGGGAAACTGAGGTACAGCCAGAAAAAGGGCCTTGTCCAGAGTGGACTGTGCTGGTCAGCAGCAGAGCTGGGAGTGCAGGTGGGTCTGGAACAGCACATCGATGAGTATTTTTAAGGTTTAACTTGTGGGAACAATGAAGAAACCCGCTCGCCTACCGCATCTCGCAGCTGTGGAGGATGCAGCTCCCTTCCCTTTCCAGTTCCTCTCTGGTAATGTTATATTACTGTGCCACCCACAGGCAGCTACTGAGCTGCTGGAAAATATCAGCACAAAATATTGCACGGGGAGCCAGTTATCAAATGTGAAATCTGGGATGAAAAGCCGCAGCTTTCATTTGCTGTAATATCTACTGTATTTAGATTTCTCAAACCCAGTTATTCTAGTAGTTAAATTGCATTTCTAGTTGTTATACTGTTTTTCTGATTTATTTTTTTTTTCCTACTTCTTCCACAAAACCCTTTCCTGCTCGAAGTGATTATTTCTTTCCAACAAGTGAAGAAATGCAATCCCTGTTCCCGTTTGAAGCGTTGGGATCTGGGTAAAGTGAGAGAAACTGCAGGGCTTTTAATTACTGGTGCACCCCATTCATTGAGGTGTTGCCAGATTGGGCTGGGAGAACGACTTGGTTTAATCTGTGTTGTTTTTATGGAGATGGGGGGAATATTCTTATTTTTATCTCCAGGACAGACAGTTGACCTCTCCGTTGCTCTGGGCGTGATTAGCACGGAACAAACTGGGTCAGCAGAGGCTGCTTGGAGGATTTTCAAACCAGGATACCCGTTTCTAGCGAGCGATGGCCAAAACATGTAACCCAAGGACATGAGCAAAGCGAGGTTTTTAGGTGGAGTTGATTTGTTGTTAGATGAAGTCAGAAAAACAGACAAGCTTTTTGGCACCCGCTGACCTGAGGAAGAATTTGTGCATCGCTCTTCCCCTCTGTAAGAGGTTAACTCCGCCGTCACACCTTGTCTTGTAATTTATAGTAGTGCCTCGGGCATGGTTGATTTATTTAGGTTTTTCAAGAATTTCCCTTGAGATATTTAAACTCTGGTCTGTGCGCCCATGCAATAAGCTGCCCCCCTGGGAGAGCCGTTCCGTGCTGTTGAGTTATGCTGCTTTGTAGAACAGAATTTTAATATTGTTTACCGTGCTCTTAATCTTATGACTGGCAGATAAATCGAGTTACTTTAGCCCTTCCTTTGGGGACTTTGTGGGACTTCATGGACAGCACACCCATAGCATTAGGTGGAGTTATCTCAGCTTTGCAAAAATCCAGTCATCTGTCTTCCCGGAATGAGTAAGAGAATAAAATGTTGATTTTTATTTCTTTTTTTACATTGCATTTATAAAAAGGGATGGACAACCAGATCTGATGGGGTGGCTGGGAAGTTTTTGCTGCGAGTCCAGCCTTTCAAACCCCTGCAGCTGGGTTTGTACTGGAAGGAACCCTTCTGATGGCTTGGTGTGACCATTGGAGTATGGGTTGGCAGGCCAGGGATGAAGTCTCAGGTCTGGATCCCATCTGTGACGAAGAACAGGCTGCTCAGTGCTTGCCCTCAGTCCCCAGTTGGCCTTATTCTCGTTATCCTCTTTTTCTTGTTATAATTGTGAGCTCTTGCAGGCAGGAGAGTCCCTTATGAGGCTCATCTGGTCCAGCAGGGACCGACTCTGGATTTGGGCTCCTGGGTTCTGCTGGAGTAATACCATTTTTAAAACTGTATAAAGCGACGGATTGAACTAACGTAATAAATTATAATATTATATCTGGTTATTGACTGTTACTGGCACCATATTAGTACAAAATAAAATATCTTCTAGGAGGCTGTCAAGTGATTTCTAGTTTCCTTTCCTGGGTAATGACTCGAGCGCTGGGAAATGGTCTGTATTAATGCAGGATCCTCAGGCTCCAGGGTGTTTGTTAACGCTTCCCTTTCCCTCTCCCTCCAACCCGTGGGCAGAGTTCAAGACTGTTAGAAGAACATCCTTTCTCTCCCTCACATGCTTTTTTTTTTTTTCCCTAACCCCCCAAGACAGCCTCTGGTTTTGTCTCTCATTACAGCAAGAGCCCTGTGGGAGCTGCCCGGCTGCTGTCGCGTCCCTCTGGAATGGTGATTTAGAGCTGAGCCAGCACAGAAACTGGTTTTCCACGCCTGAGGCAAGCCTGTTAGCAGGCGCTGCGGAGAAGTAATGTGCCACTTCTGTTTGGAAGAGTTGTCAGTTTTCTAGTTTAGTTGGAGGTGGGGGGGAAAAAACCACAATAAAAATTGGCTTGGTTTTTAGTTGGACTTTTGGAAGCATCCCATCGTCTTTGGAAGGAAGGCGCTGGAGGAGATGAGCAGTCCCGGATCAGAAATGCCAGGGAGGACAGAGATAATGAGCTTCACTCTGGAGGAAGCTGAAAGTGAATGTTCCAGGGGTCTGGGTAAGGGTTGCTGGGAATGAGACCACGGGAAACTGGGTAACTGGTAATCGGTAAAGCTCGTAGCTGAACTGTGTGGATTGCCCAAGGCTGGAGAAAGCAAAACTAGTGGCACCTTAGCGTGCAGCTTCGTGGTGACTTGGTGTTTGGAGCTGGGGCTGTCAAGGTCCTGTCCTTCTTCCCAGCCCACCGCCTGGCTCCTCTGGAGGTGCTGAGATTGCATCTGGGACAGCTTTTGGCTGCTCCCTGAATAGCTGGAGCGGTGCCGGGCTGAGGAGAGGCTGGGAAGGCATGGGAGGAGATCCAGGACCTGGACTTTGGTCCTTCTGTGCTGCTGTGGGACCGCACCCTCAGGAGGATGTGGAGCTGGGACAGATGAAATTCCCAGCTTCAGCAGGGAGTTCTTTAAGACTGAAGGAACAGGGTGGAAAACAGCCTTAGAAAATGCTCCAGCATGGCTGCGGAGCCGTCGTCTTCTATTGTGCAGGGATTAGCTGCCTCGCTGGAAAAAAGCCATCACCTTGCTGCTGGGAGTTCAGAGACGGGTCAATGGAACAAGAATATATTCTTAGATTGGTATGAAGAGCTTGGAGGGGGGAGTGTGTGTGGGGGGGTGGAAAGCAAAGTGTTTGAACTAACAAGCCAGACAAAGGCTGGGCTTCGATGCTGAGCAGCAGCGAGGGGCAGGGAGCAGGGCTACGGAGCGGCGTGTCCCCGAGCGGTGGCGGTGACAGAGGAATTTCACACAGCTGTCAGGCCCCGGGAATGTCTGAGCACTTTGAGGACATGAATATTCAGAGGAGCTGTAGCATGTGTCATACCAAAGGAGATGCAAAATCCGGGTTTTCTCAGGCTTATGTACCTGGGAAACATCTGACAGGAGCGGATAAAAGTAATTTTCTGTGCCGCGGGGCAGGTTATCTCAAACTGTCTGTTGCAGAATTCAGCTTCCCAATTAGCCAGCCCTAGTTAACGCTGGCAGTGGGATCTGCACTGCTTGATAAAGTCATGGAATGGTTAGAGTTGGAAGGGACCGTAAAGCCCATCCAGTGCCACCCCCTGCCCTGGGCAAGGACACCTCCCACCACACCAGGTTGCTCCAAGCCCCCTCCAACCTGACCTTGAACCCCTCCAGGGATGGAGCTTCTCTGGGCAACCTGGGCCAGGCTCTCACCACCCTCACAGCAAAGACGTTTTTCCCCACATCTCATCTCCATCTCCCCTCTTCCAGTGTCAAACCCTTCATCCTCCCCCTATGGCTCTCCTCCCTGATCAATAGTTCCTCATCCATTGCTTGGGTGAGGATATGCCTGTCCCTTTGCAGTGCAGAGACATCTTCTCCTGCATGGACATCCTCCTGGCCGTGCTGTGGGCACCCTGACTCTGCTCCCTCTTGCTCTAACCTGGCATCACTTCTTTTTTTTTTTTCCCTTTTTGATGTGTCTTTTGTGCTTGTTCTATTAATAGCTGTGGATTTAGTGTTTTGCTCAGAAGAATCCCTCCCCATCCAGGCCGAGGTGCTTCCAGCCGTGCTGTCGGGCGATGACAGATGTCCTTGGTGCCTACAGCGAGTGTCCAGCAGCGACGCTGCCAGCATTAGTATTCCAGGCACTAATGTGCCCCTTGGAATACGCACAGCTCAGCGCAGCCTGTGCAGGAATGCCCTTGAAAGGCAAATTAAAGCCAACTCCCTGGTGGCTCTGGGAGGAGCAGGAGGGCTGCTGTCATCTGTGCTGAGGTTCCAGCAGGTTTTGAGGTGGCTGCTTTTGTTTCTCTTCTGCCTTCCCTTCCCAAAAGGGCTCAGTGAAAGGGCAGGGGGGGAGACCTTGCCTGCAAATGCTCTGTACGGTAGAGTTGCTACAACTGGGGGTTTTGTGTGAAGATGCTGACTTGATAATATTTGTTAAAAATCATTATGGCTCTTCTGCTTTCAGTGGGGGGAGCATTTGTTCTAGTTTTTGTAAATGGTGTCCTTGATGTGCCCTTTAGAATAGACATAGCTTGTGGATGTACCAAATTGCGCATCCAAAAGGTACGTGAAACTTAGCTGTATTCTAATAACATTAATGGATTAAGCTGGAGGGATCCCAAGGGTGTTTCCCAAGTAACCTCGTGGCAATCCACCTCTACCATGAAGAGCATCTGACGTTCTTGGGCGATTGATTTGCCACACAAATAGCGCTTCTTTTTGCTGTTTCAACGCTGCGATGGCCAACCATGTTTTTTGAGAGTTTAATGGCTTTGTCGAGGTGTTCTCCCCATCTCAGAATATTGCTGGGCTGGGATTCTAGCTGCCACGGAGAGAAGTAGCCTGGAGCGTGGTTGTCTGATCGAAAGAAGTGTCTCATCCACACGGTTGAGCGAAGCGGAGCTACAAAGCCCTGCTGGTGATAGCTGGTTCAGGAACACTTCCAATGGATGGTGTGGTGGGGTTATCTCTTCTGTCACCGTGGCCCGTGATGCTCCTGTGCTGTCTGCAAGCTCTGCCCGTGCTGTAAAGTCAGCACATCACCAGGTGGAGGTGGTCCATCAGATGATCTATCTGATGTTGCCTTATAGCCAACAAAGGGCGCTTTGCTACCGGTGATGAGCAGTCCTGGGCTTCGTGGGGAAGGGTTGGGTTGAAATGGGCTACACGTAAAAGCTGGCTTTGACGTCTCAATGCTGGAAACAGGCTTATTTTGTAGCTCTTTCCCAATCGCCCCACGCTGGGACTGTTGACATTTCCTATTGTGGTTGTCTTGGGCTGAACTGCAAGCTCTTTGGGACAGAAGCTCTCTTTTTCTACGGTACTGCGCGGGTTTTTACTCTGCTACGGGATATATCCGAATCGAGATATCTGCTGCTTTCCCAGGACTTAGTTCCTCTTGCACCTCATTTCGGAACTTTCTCTAGGGAAAAGCTGGGTTTGCTACTGAAATCCTACTTCCTCCTTTTTTGTCTTTTTTTTTCTTCTTTTTTCTTCTTTCCCCGAGTATGTTGAGAACTGTCTCGATGTCGTGTGACATCTAAAAACGCTTCCTGGGCACATGCTATTCTGCCCTTGCTAGATAAGCATTAGCTGTTCCCTTTTACAGCTGCCACGTGCCTTCTGGAAGAGACAGTAGTGGGATGTTGGCCCTGGGAGCAAACATTAGATTCTTTCTAATGAGTACACCTTAATTTTGTTTCCCTTTTCTTTCCCTCCCAGCATGTGTGTGATTAGAGCCCAGTGATATCAAAGAGGGGTGAAGATGCCACACGCTCTCGTTCCTGGTTTGCCAGGGCAGGATTTCTGCTCTGGGTTCCACCCACGCTGGTTGTGTGTAGACGGAGCAGAGCTGATGGAGAAGTGAAACCATAGGCTTTGCTCACACTTGGAATTTTAATTTGTGTGTCGATTTTTGTTTCCTGTTTTTGTAGGAATTGCTGAGAGAACCAGCGTGCAAGAGGAATGGAAGAGAACACTGGTGAGTACCCTCTTGGATATCTTACCATTGTGGACCTGTTCTTTCCTCCTTGGTTAAGCATCATAAAGTGCTTTATGCTTCATGTCTTCAAGTCAAATGCAGAAGGTGATTAGAAAATAAGTGAGATTGGTGGATGCATCAGTTGGGCTGCACTAATGGAGTGAACTGGATCTGATTAAAGCTGTGTTGTGTAGCTGGAGGATCTTTCTTGAAATCTCCCATGTGTGAAACCTGGAATACAAGTCCACTGGATATCCCAGGCTCTTGAAAACAAATAACATCCTCTTTTTAAGAGGCTGAAAGCATTGAGCTGGGATGTGATTTGAATAAGGCACATGGTAACAGGGATCAGCTCATGGTAGCTTCTGACTTCTCTTTCTGTATTTATTTCTCTGGGCTGCTCTGTCTTGCAGAAGACGTAGGATTTTAATTTTTTTTTATTAAACAAAATTTGGCTTTAAAGCTCTTGCTTTAGGCACTGTGTGCTGCTTGCCCCGAGGCAAGCAAACCCATCTCTTAGGTTTAACTGATGCAGGAACATGGTTGCAACTAAAACTGGTAGATTTTTGACTTAAGAGATTGCCTTGAATATTTTTTCCATCTGTTTGCCTCAAATGGCGGCAGAAGACATGAGCTAAATGGCTAATTTTTTCCTTCCTATTGAAATGAGATTTGCACGAAAGCTCTTGCCTTCACTGTGAGAAGCCAATCTCCGTGAAACACATTGACCTCACGTCTTCTGAACCACAGTGTTGCAGCTGGTGACTTCTAACTCGTAGTGAATGGCAACGCTGTGGCCATAAATACTATTTCTAGATGATTCCTATGCAGTTAGGTGATGCCATCCTTAAAACCTGGGAATGGATGCGCTCAGCAGTGTGGTGAGCTTGGCATGACAGAGGTGCCAACCGGGCATGTCAAGGTCACAGAATCACAGAATGATATGGGGTTGATAGGGACTTCTGGAGATCATCTCCTCCAGCCCCCTGCCAGAGCAGGTCCACCCAGAGCAGGTTGCACAGGAACGTGTCCAGGTGGGTTTGAATGTCTCCAGAGAAGGAGACTCCACCACCTCTCTGGGCAGCCTCTTCCAGGGCTCTGCCACCCTCACAGGAAAGAAGTTCCTCCTCATGTTTAGGTGGAACTTCTTATGTTCACGTTTGTGCCCGTTACCTCTTGGCCTGAGGTCATGCTCAAGGCCAGCCTTTAACTTCATGCAAAGCTGGTTGGTTGGAACCCTGTGGCCCAGTTGGAAGAGTTACGAGCCAAGTGTACAGGCATGAAACCACATCATGCCCAGAATCCTGGTGGCAAGAATTGCTGCTGTGCTCTCTAATTGTTAGCCTGTAAAGTGCACGTTTAATTTGTGGTGATTGCTTTCCCTTATGGTTTGCTTGTGGCAAACTCATCCCGAACGATGACTTTTGGAGGGGAAGGAGGGGGAAAGCGAGCGTGGTGCTGGCAGCTGACGTGGAAGCTGTGGCTGTGGAGGTGACAGCTCCTTGCTCAACCCCTGGCCAAAGCACGGACAGCAGCAGGGCGAGTTTTTTCCATCCCTCCATCCTGCATTGATGGGATGGCTTTGAGCAACACCGCGAGCTCTGCTTATTCACCGGGACCCGGCCTGTGCTGGGACTGCCAGCAGCCAGCTGTGTTCGTGTCACAAAGCTTTTTCTCTCCTTTTTTTACATGCAATTAGACTGCATTTTTTGGGTAGGTCAGTGAGCTGTGGGGCTGGAGCCTGTCGAGAGCTTTGACTCCAGGTGGGGCTGGAGCCTGTTGAGGCTGCCGGGAGCTTTGACTCTGGGTTTGAGCAGTGCTGGAGGCCTGGGATGGGAAAGGCCTTTACGTTCTGTTTGCATTTTGCCAACTCAAGTGAAATGATCTCCCCTTTCCCTCTGAACCATCTCAGCTGATGGGGGTTTGGGATGGAGCATCTCTACTTGGTCTCTGCATGCACAGACACCCCTCACAGCGGGTTGCGAAGCTTTACGCGTTGCCGCCTTAGCGCTGGGAGCTAAGAGCCCCGCATTAAAGGCAGAATAAGCAGATGGGTCTTTTATTATTATTTCCTTAAAATTACTTTGCTTTTAAGGACTTGGCTCATTCTCCAAGTGCCGCTAAGCTCAGGACTCCTGGGTCCTTCCCGGCCCTGAGACTGGAGATGAGGTAAGGAGGAGCTGCACGCAGGGGCTGAGCAGAAGCTGATGCCCTTTGTTCCCTCAAAGCCTGGTGCTTTTTTGATGTATTGCTGTCCTTAACCGGTTGTATATTAACCACATCCACAATGCTGCATGGCTGGCTTTTGTGTTAACTGCATTGGCGCGTGTTCAGAGTCGGTGTTGCTTCGAATGGCCACTGGGACTACACAGCGAAGCATAAATCCTTTTTAGCTGTCAGGCTTCACTAGCCACGGGTGGGTGGGGGAGCCCTCCTTGGCTGCCTGCCCCGGCTAATTAAAAATGAAATTTGCTGTTGTCTTCAGATTTTAATTCATGCTCATCCCCTGAAGACTAGTGGAAGCGTGGTCTCCAGGCAGCCGCAGTGAAGTTTCAGAGCTTTTTCTAGATGCAGTTCTTTTAGAACAGGTATGCAACTTAAAATTTGCTCTCAACCTTACCCTGGGTTGTTTTTCAAGTATAGAGAAAAAAAATACAGAAACTTCTTGGGATGTGGCCCCGAGCAAGTGACCATAGTTTAAGTAACCACGTGTCAGTTATCTGCATTAGTTTGGATGTGCATGTGTTGTAGGGCAGCATCAGATGGTTTAGTTTTTCATTCTAAAGCTGGAATTAAAGTAAAACTGAATTACTTTGCTGGAATGACTGGCATTGGCTTAACGAATGCATAAACTGTTCAAGAGGCAGCGATTTGTGTCGCTTCTCAGCCTGTGCTCCTCGTGCTGTGACACCTCCTGGGGATGGAAGAGGTCGAGAAGTGGTGGGAACCTGCAGGGTTCTGTGTAGGAGCCAAAAGGTGGTGGTGATGGATCATTCCTTGGTGTGAGGTCCCTGCTGGAGGGAGAGCTCGGCCCCCGAGTCATCAGCGGAGGCGGGAGGTGGTTGGGAGGACAGAAGTAGCGAGAGGAATAAATGAAATCTAAATATACACATGTTGCTGAGCTGAGTTTCCCTGCTTTCCAAGGTCCCACCTACACAAGTGATCTGTTGAAGGGAAGTGTCACTGGAATACCTTTCCCCTCTTCAGATCCTTCCTGTGGTGCGGGTGAAGGATCACACTCTATTTTCGGAGCCTGCTTCCGCTGTTCCATCTGCCCATGCCATCGCTGCCCAAACCCCCTCCCAAAGACCACAATAGGAGCTAAGTTTGGGCCTTTTTCTTAGTCGAGGGATTGTCTTATCCAGCATTTCGTCTGCCTGTAAGTCTCTGTAAGAGCTTAAAAAAGCAAAATATGGAAGAAGTGGGAGCTTTGTGCTTGGCAGAGCGAGTCTCACCTTGTGTCTGTAGTTCCTTGAAAGCTCTGCCACGGTGTTGGATGGACCTAAGGTGGAAGCAGGCCTGCGGTTCACCTCGTGGTAACCTTTGAGCTAATCATTGATTGAATAGCTGTGGAGGGTGCACGGTGATGTCCTTCTTCATGGGAAGTGTTTGCTCTCGGGTCCTTTGACCTCCTGTACTTCAGGGCTCTGTTTCCGGTTTCTGCGTGCTTCCTCTGCAGGTATTGGGACATGGACCTTTTAGTAGGTTCTCTGAAGGGTCTAGATCTCTGTGGGATAACTGTGAAGCATTTGGGGACATTAGTGAAGTAGCCTTTGCACACACAGGCTCTTATCCAAAGCTGCTTTTATAGAATAGCACTTGAAATACTACGTTTATGGATGCTTCTGCACTTCTTTCTTTGTTCAAGGCTGACTTTCATCCCCTTTGACTTTCATCCCCTCTATCGCCTGCTGTGCTACTTTTTTTCCAATTCTTTTCCTTACTAAAAATAGGAAATACTCTTCGAGTCCTTAACCTTTGTGCAAACAAAGAAGTAATTTGTTTTAGCATCTCTGCTGACTTCTGGGCTACATGCCTCATAAGGAAACCAGTGTGATATGAATCTGCTGCTTTTGGAGACTTAGACTCCAAATATAGTCTGAGTAGAGGAAACAGCTAGAAATGTGAGTACTTCTTATGCCACCAGCTCTCCTCCTTGTTCCTGGCAGGATGCATGGCTGGCTACCCAATTCCCATTTTTATCCCTAAAAATGTGAGAAATACCTTTAGATGCGCAGAGGTTCAAAACCATTAAGGTAACGAGCGTATGATCATCGCATGTGCAGAGGTAACAGGATTTTTAGGTCACTTCTGGTCCAAACCATGTCTGTAGAAACACCACCTTTTAGTGTACATACATTGCTGCCAAGTTCCTGGTGGCCCTGCTGTCTGAAAGGAAGTCTGGAATTTAAAAGATATACCAAGCTGTTCTGGGGCTGGATTGTCCCAGCAGGTTCTGGCATTGCTGCCATTGACTAGTGCTCAGAAGGGAGATGGGCGTGATGGTAGAGGTGTGATGGCCATGACCATCCAGTGCCACCCCCTGCCCTGGGCAGGGACACCTCCCACCACAACAGGTTGCTCCAAGACCCCTCCAACCTGCCCTTGAACCCCTCCAGGGATGGGGCAGCCACAGCTTCTCTGGCCAACCTGGGCCAGGCTCTCACCACCCTCACACCAAACAAGTTCTTCCCCACATCTCATCTCCATCTCCCCTCTTTCAGTGTCAAATCCTTCCCCCTTGTCCTAGGGCTCCCCTCCTTGATCCAGAGTCCCTCCCCAGCTTTCCTGGAGCCCCCCTTCTTTAGGGACTGGATGGGGCTCTAAGGTCTCCCCAGATCCTTCTCTTCTCCAGGCTGAACCCCCCCAACTCTCTCAGCCTGTCCTCCCAGCAGAGGGGCTCCAGCCCTCCCAGCATCTCC
>JAHREE010150140.1:0-10871 GCA_033628505.1 Tringa tobata | reverse complement strand
CAACCTGGGCCAGGCTCTCACCACCCTCACACCAAACAAGTTCTTCCCTACATCTCATCTCCATCTCCCCTCTTTCAGTGTCAAACCCTTCCCCTTCATCCTATCACCCCACTCCCTCATCCAGAGTCCCTCCCCAGCTTTCCTGGAGCCCCTTGAGGGACTGGAAGGGGCTGGAAGGTCTCCCCGGAGCCTTCTCTTCTCCAGGCTGAACTCCCCCAACTCTCTCAGCCTGTCCTCCCAGCAGAGGGGCTCCAGCCCTCCCAGCATCTCCGTGGCCTCTTCTGGCCCTGCTCCAGTAGGTCCATGACCTTCTGCTGTTGGTGGCCCCAGGGCTGGAGGCAGCATTGGGGGGGACCTCCCCAGAGCAGAAGGACAGAATCCCCCCCTTGCCCGTGCTGGGGATGCAGCCCAGGATGCGGGGTTGGGGGGGGGTTCTGGGGTGCCCAGTGCACGTTGCTGGGGCGTGTGGAGCTTCTCACCCAAAGACACCCCCATGTCCTTGTCCCCAGGGCTGCTCTCCAGCCATTCTCCCCCCAGCCCTGCAGGACCCTGCACTTGAACCTCATGAGGTTCGCACGGACCCACCTCTCCAGCCTGTCCCGCTCCTTCTTTCTCGTTGCGGGGGCGGGTTTGGTCCCATGGCCGGTACCCCCCGATCGGGCCCCGCAATCCCCCGGAGATGGGGAAGGGGGGGACAGTCACACCGGCCGCGGACTTTCGGGGTGGCCGCCAGGGGGCGTGCGATACCGGGGAGCGGCGGGACCGGCACCGGGGGGGTGTGTGTCTGTGTGTGTGTATCTGTGTGTATGGGGGTCTCCTTGGGGACCCCCAAGTGCTTCCTGCCATGGATTCACCCCCGGGGGATGCAGAACTGTGTGTCCCCAAGCAGGGCGCTTTGGTGTTAAAGCTGCATTTCCTTAGGGTCCCCCCCAAAAGCAGGGCTGGGGGGGGGGAATCACAGGAGCAAGACTTAAGGGGTGCCCTAGAGGATTCCCTCTTTTTTTTTTTCTTTTTTTTTGGGGTGGAAAAAGCAAGAAGCAGTCAAGATGCAGCTGAGCAGTGGCCACGGATGTCACCTTTCCCCGGTGGTGACCCTGCAGGACGCTGGGAGACGGGGTGACGTACTGCGGTGGCATCAGGTTAGGGACAAAATAATAAGGGTGGGCTAACTGATGTAGCCATTCCAAAATCCAAAGCTTCCCCTTGAGGTTGAAAAGGTGGAATTTAATAACTTTCTGTGCTCCGTATAAGAATCCTGTAGAAAAACAGGGGCCGGTTGCTGTGGTTCTCCCCAGCTCTCTCCCACGGGCATGGAAAGGGCTCTGTGTGCTCCTTGCTTTGTGTGTTTTCCCTTTGCTTTCCCAGCCTGACTGTGTTAAGGGGCTCGTTTCCAAGGCTGGGTGACCAGTGAGTCATGGTTTGGCAAGGAAAATAACTCCCGGTGACTCGGGAGTGATCCTCACTAGATGGGTCTGCTAGTAGCTCCGGTCCCAAAGGGTTTATCAACACCATCTCCCCATCTCAGGAAGGTTGGGCAGACATCCGAGCCTGACCCTTAATCACTGAGAGCTCTATAACCAGCCTCTGTGATGATTTTTGTAGAAATTCAACCAAAATGTTGAAAAAACTGTGTCCCCCCCCCCCCAGCCCTTTGATCTTAACATCAAATCTTGGAGACATTAGTGGTGTTTGGGAAAGTAAACATTGTCCCTTCCTGGAGAGGGAAGGTATAAGTTTGTTCTGCTCAAGGACTGGGTGTTGCAGGGGTTAAGTTACGTTTTGCTTTGGGAAGGAAAGGAAAATCTCTCCAAGTAATTAACTTAAGATGCTGACGCTAATGAACAGGGCTTTCAAAGCTGGGGCTGGTGGGGGGTGGGAGGGGGGTTGATGGGAATCCCCTGTTGAATCAATGACATTAGGGCCTTAGGAGTGATTCTGCAATTATTAGGCTGAAATGATGTCGAACATGAAGTTAATCCTGTTATCTCACAAATATTGAGCAAACTGCTTGCTCTGGATAACTCTATAATGGGATTATTCGAGTCGGTCTGGCACCCCCGACACTCCCTATCTCGGGGCTTTCTCCTATTTTCCTGTTCAGGATAAAGTATTGATCGGTCCTTGGGAGGCGCTGGCTGGGGGCACTGGTTTCCAGTAGAGGCTGGATTATTTTTTATGGGAAAAAAAAAAAAATGAGTTTGGTAATGAGCACCCCGTTGCCTTATGAAGCCGTTCGCTCCTTCACGGCAAAGATCCCTTGAGTCCGTCCCTAAATAAATGTTTAGGAAAAGAACTGAAGAACAAGGACAAGTATAAAAGGAGACTTCCCTTCGTCATGCCTTCCTGGCATGGAGGACCTGCAGTTGAGCAAGTTCCTGTGCTGGTGACCGTTCCCAGGCCATCATATTTGCGGGGTGGAATCATTTCTGGTTTGAAAGCATCATTTTTTTGCATCTCGTGGCGATTGTTTTAAAGAAAAATTACTGGTGGGTTTTTTTACAAGGATTGCTTTGAGTTTCTTTTTGAACAGTTTGATAAATCACAAGGTGACCGGCATCAGGAAAACGCAAGAAGAGAAGGGAGGAGAGAGAAAAGCTCTAATGTATGATCCATCTATAATGTTCATTATAGAGGTGATTGCTTTCCTGGGGGACCTGCAGACCTCCACCACCTTGTAGTGGCCTGACTGTCACGCAGGGTTTGTCCTGAGCTGGCACAGTGGCATTGTCACTGCCAGGCCAAGGGCTGTCCTTGGTTTCAGTGGGACAAAACTTACCCTTCTGCCCACAGTTAGGGACAGAAATCAGATCTGTCTGGTCGTGCCAGAGGGAAAGACCTACCCACCCGGGTGAGACTAAAAGAAAGTTTCAAAGTCAGGGAAAACATTTTTTTTTTTTTTTTTTCTCTACTGTATAGCCAGAGGCTCAATTAACAATGAAACAGGCCTTTTTCTTTCAGCATCACTACAGTAAGGAAGTGATTTCTACAACACCCACTAAATGAGCAGATGTTTTTGTGCCAAACCAGAAATTTCCATAAATATGGGAAAGTTCCATTAAAGGGTCAGTTAGCTTTTAGTTATAAGCTTTGATTTATTTTTTTTTAATTTTTTTTTTAAGGCTGATTTGAATCTTGGGAAGAACTGCAGATTTTTTCTGTGAAGTTTTATTGTTTTCTGCTCCCTTGTTGAAGGTGAGAATTGCTTTGGAAGCTCCGAGGAGTTCCCTTAGAGCAGAAATGGGCTGCCTCCGAGAAGGCAGGGAGAGGACATGGGCTGGTGTAGCCAAGGGGCTACCTAGGATTTCATTTAAGTGCCCAGGGGCCAGCTGGCCCTGCTGTTGATAAACTACTGGATTGAAATGGTGTCCTCATAGCCTGTAATTGTAGGGGCCTTGGGGGAAGCCCGGGGATGGGGTTTGTACAAGGGAGCAAGCACCTTCTGCAGCTGGTTTTGGTGGGAATCCAGCCCCAGAACAAACTCCCCATCTCAAACCTGAAGTGCTCGGAGAAGTGATTTAATGTTTATGTTTAAGCACTCTACGTTTTGTGCACTGAGTCAAATCCTAACTCTAACGTGTCCTTGCTGTAACTGCTTCTTGGAGAACATCCTTGCTGGATGGTTTTCAACCTTTCATTTGTGCAGCTTTGAGCAGCGTCTGACAGGAGGCCTGGACCTCCGTGAATTCAACCCAAATGTGCCTCCTTTTCCCAGTAGCTTCTCTTTGCACCCCTTAAAGTTCTTGCTCATTCTTCCTGCACGCTGAAAACCTCTGAACTTGTTTTTTGGCACTGCTGGGTTGTGAATACTGTGGATCTTGGGATGGGAACTCTTCGGTGGGGAGTTTGCATTGATATTTTGCCTTTAAGATCTTTCTCCCTAATGAGCAGCATTGACCTCTCTGAGCACTGGGAAGCGCGCCGTGACCTCCTGGAGCCACGAGAAGTAGCATGGAGCTCCATCACTGCATGATTCTTTGACCCCAGCCCCTATCTCAGGGTGTTTCACGTCGGTGTGAGGCTCAGGAAGGGTGCCATGGGCAGGAGCGAGGTGAATCGCTCTCCTCTGTCTGGCCCCTGGGTTATCTGGGAGCGGAGGTGGGACCTACAGCTCACGGAACCCTTCCTGGGTTGGTTGGAAGCTTGTCAGGTACATACCTGGAATAGTAGTGAGCTATAACGCTTGTGCTGCAAAATGTGTCTGAGAAGGTAAGTAAATATTTGAGTAGCTTGCCCTTGCTGGGCTCGTGGCTGTTAGGAGCAGGAGGCTGTTGGCACCTGAGCTTCAAAGCCAGTCTTGATGGACTGTACTGGTCATGCTGGGCTACAGTCAGACCTCATAGTGGTAGAAATAGTCCCCTTTCAATTTAACCTCTGGGCAGTGGTGTCTGCAGCCCCACGTGCAACCGTGCCAAGCGTGAGTAGACGGGAGCGTTATTTGATAGTCTTGGAAAGGGGATTTGGCCACTGTTTTGGTGTGGTGCTGCTTGCTCCCAAACAAGGTCACTGCTGGAGCTCTACAAAGGCAGGAGCAAGAGAATGAGGTGAAATTACGCAAAATGAGGATTCTGTGTGAAGGGTCTCATCTACAAGAGGGGGGACGACTGTGGGAGGAACAGCTTCTCACAAGGTTACGATTAGCTGCACCTCCTGAACTGTGGGTGTTATCTCATCTCTTGACATTTCCTTTAATTATACGAAATGGCCTTGACACTGTAAACACTTGGCCGTGGCATTGTCCCCGCAGCTCCTGTGAGTCAGTGTCACTCATAAACAGCCTTGGGTTTGGGGGGACCTGGTCTTGGGATGTAAACTCCCTGTTTGCCATTGTCACGTCTGCTTTTTGTGCCGTGTGTCCCTCACCGTTTTGGTTTCACAAGAGCTTTTGGTGGTGGCAGAAAACACAGGAGCATCAGGGCAGGGACTGAGATTTGATTAGGAGCCTACGGGGGGGTTAGATACAAAGCCCACATTCTTCTTTTGGCTTCTTTGGGCCTCCTTAATTCTCTCCCTGCTTGTGTTTCACAACACAAACCCCGAGCGTTGCTTTAATCACACCATCTTTTACTCGTGTTTCAATCTGAAGCTTCGCTGCTGCTGCCCGGAGACACCACAACGGTTGAGCAAGGGTAAATATTTGGAGAGTCGAGGTTGAGGGTCACTCATGGTCTTGCTGGTGGCCCTTCTCTGGGTGTGCCCCGCGGTGGGGATGTTGCCACCAAACGTTTAGGGTGGTCCGCGGTAGATCTACGAAATATATTTGTCCAGATGAACTTCCTAAGCCTTATCTTGTTCCTTAAATAGAGAATAAAGCTTGTATCAACATGAATCACAAAGTTGATAAACTGGAATGGTTCCTCTTGGAGCTGTCGTCTTGTATTGGGCAAATATTTATCCACATTGTTTCAAAAGGCATATTTGTGCAACAGAGGGAGGTCAAACCTGTAATTACCTGTTAGATTCACTCCAGTAGAGATGGCTTGTAAGAACACAATACTCTTGAAGGAAACCTTTTAAACCTGATGTTTGTGTGTGAATCTAAAGTTATGGCTTAAAATTTCGAATTTGATGAGAGTTTTCGGTTGCACGGGGGCAAAAAAGTTTTTTTTGTTTTTTTTTTTTCTGAATTTCAGTGCCTTAAGCCAGATCTCTCTGCAGTTTCTCTTAATTTCTGAAGCGTGGCAGGGAATCTGGCTTTCTCTTCCAAATATATCTGTTCGAGAAGATCAGGAGCTGAGATTGTGTGCCAAACTTGCCTTGCATTTTAATAAGGAGTTTCTAGCCTAGTCAATAATTAAAGCGGAGCAGGTGCGGTGGGGAAGTTGGGTGTTCCCCAAAAGCTAAACCAAGGCGCTTTTGTAAGTCTCCCTGGGCAGAGCCAAGCGGGCAAAGGATGGTGGTAGGATGCCCTGGCACTGCCTGGTAATTGGGGGAAAAAAATGTAACTTCAGACCGAGGAGCCCTAGGTGTTGCAGGAGAATTGGATTCATTGGCATTGCTTGTCTTCGGGGTGGCAGAGGAAACACTAAAATCTTCTGCCGCAGCTTCGTCTTCGGCTACGAAGAGGCGGTGCTCTTGCTGAGATTTTTGTGGGATGTTAAAAAGAGGAAATAAAGAGTTTTACAGAGAAATCTCGCCGCCTTTCTTTTCAGCTGGGGTGTGGGCAGAGAGGCTCTCGGCTCAGGACGTAGTTTGTCATCTTGAAGGATTAGAGGTAGGAAGAGAAATTTGGGATCATGAGTCTTTTAATGAAACACTAGCCTGCGGACCTTGACGTATACATTGCAGACTAGAGTTAAATACAGTGCTACCTCTGAGGGTTAATTTCAATTTAATCTTATTTTAGAGGTTTAATATTTACTGCTTTTCTTGCTGTTTATTTGCAATCTCCAGTGTGGTGCTTGTCCCATCAGTTTCACAGGTGACATAAATGGACTTACCTCTGCCAAAGGACTTAATTATTCGGAATAATATCTATATTAAGCTGTAAAATCTTAGGTTTGTCCAGTGAGGTAGTTGCCACAGACAGAGGATGTGACTGTCAAGCTCCCTTAGGAAGAGCACTGCACCCTCATGCTGTGCCAGTCCTCAAAGCACGTGCTGGGTAGCAGTTTGAAAGGAGAGTGATATATTTTTATTTTTCACTGAAGCTCTGTTAGTTTTTTCATTCTTTATCTCCAGTGTTTTGCAATGGGAAGCCTTAGGTGATGTTAGTTTATGGGTTCTTTTCAGAGTATGTTATTTTTTTTGCTGAAGGAGAGGGTTAAACTAGAGTGAAGCTAAATGCAGTGCTTATTTCTTCCCTAAACAATGGAATAATTAATGTAATTTTCTTCTCTGTGTTTTTGCTTAATGTGTTCCTAATAATATAGCTGGAAGTGGCAGATGGGTATCCTGCCTCCGAGTGCTTCACTGTTGGGAATACGCTGATGCTTTGCTGATGCCTGATGCTTTGCTGGAATGTGTCCTGTATCTCTGCTTCCTTTGGCTTCTCACCAGCGTTTCTTTTAATGTTGCTTCAAGGTGCTCCAAAAAGTAGTTTGTCAGCTTTGGAGGTTCCCTTGCCTCAAGATGGCATAGCTGTGAATCACCCTGGGGATCGAGTTAGCCAAGATGTGACTGAATCTTTAATTTTGTCAGGATTACATTCCTTTGCCTTCCCTCACTAGTAAACAAGACAATATTTAGCATGTGTTGTAATTACAGTGAGTGACGAGGAGGCATTGGAGATGATACGTTTTCAGCACTGGCTAAAATGTGTTCTGGTTGAAAATTGCACTTCCTCCACTGGAAAACAAGGCTTGGGGGGTGTTTTGGCCTTAAGCTCCTCTTGGCCCCAAGAACCTACTATGTGATTTTCTTTAGCCTGCTTCTTGTGATAATTAAGCGATTCCTTGTGTTCCAGCCACCCGCTGCCATCAGGAGGCTTTCCAGGAGCATGTCCTCAGCTTTATTTTCCTTCCCTAAACGTGAAGCTGAACGTGCTGTCAGTCAGCTCGTTGGCAGAAGCTGCTGCTGAGCCCGGAGCAACTCTCTTCCTCCAGCTGTGTTCCATCCCGGTCAACATCTGGGCTGCTGGAGGGCATGGGTTGTTTACCTTCCCCACCAACCAGCACAGACATGGTGGCACCGAGAAGGTCCCTAGCGTGGTTGATGTCCTGGGGCAGATCTTGCTTTCTGGGATGGAGCAGCTGATGAATTGGTGGGGACAAGGGGACTGGAATGCTCTGGGAAATAGGAGTTTCCCTCTTGGAAATGTCGCAGGAAGCGCAGAGGAAATCATGTGGCTTAGGAGCGGTTACCTCACTTGTCTGTCTCATCCAAACCAGCGCCCTTTCATCAAAGGACACAGAACCTAAACAATGCAGTGCCAGCTAGCTTATAAATAAACCATTTTCCATTTCCACATCGGGTATCAGGCCTGACTTTTCATGCCATGTGAGGAGAAAGGAAGAGCGTCACGTTGCGTTGGGCTTGTGACCTTTCGGATTGACTGCCCGGCTTCCTACCCCCTTGCTTCCCCTTGGCCTGCTCTCCCTAATTAATAACTCTTCCACATGCTCCCTTTCAGAGCTCAGCCCAGGAATGGTCAGCTTTGTAGGCAACCAAAGCTGTCACTTACATATAATATATATTTTTTTTTCATATTCTCCTTGTTCTGAGGATTTCTAGCAAACAAACTGGTGAAACCCATCCAGACTCGTGTTCCTGCCGCTTCTCCTGCTGAGGTGGCCCCTGCTAGTATTTCAGGTGGGTGCATCTCCAGCAAGGAAAGAGCCTGCAACATCCTGTAGCTCCTGCTGACTCTTCTGCTGATGGGCTCTGAAGGAAAACGCCCAGTATCGCTGGTTTTAAATAGACAGCTCCGTCTGCACGGCTGGGATAATGCAAGAGCCCTTTTTAATGTTCCTGTGGCTGAATCATGGAACATCAACGTTTGAGTCACCATAGATGAATGCGGTGTTTCACGTTGGTGTGAACCCAAATGTGAACAACAGTGTCTTTATTAAGAGGAGCTAATATTTGTGCTCATTATGGGTTTCATTAGGTTTTTCAAGTGAAACAATCCAGAAGAGTTCCTTTTTACAATGTATATAAACAGACTATTAACAGTTGAATGCTGGGCTTTTAATAGGATGCTGGGCTGGATGGAGAGGAAATGAAACTCCAGAAGAAAGCCATGTACCCCACTTCTTGGACGTTTACTGCCTGGAACCCATCGTCTTGTTGTTTTATTTCAGCCATCTGAGTCCTGAAATCCTGTAAAACGTCCACGTAACTGGGATTTCTTAGTTACTGTGTTTTTAGAAGAAAATATTGAAATATTCAAGCTCTTCTTTCTCATGAAGGTCTTTACCTTGTCCCCAGGGAGTATGGGCTTTGCTCTGGTTTCTTCTGGTTGCCGCTGTGTCAGGTGGCCCTCCTGCATTATTATGGGAATTTTGAACACTTGTTACTTGAAATGTGGATTTTCTTTTTCCCTGGACAGGAGGTTGTTTGGGGGCTGAGGTTTTGTCTTGCTGCTGTTGGTAGAGCTGATGCATCCTCACTAGATGGGGAGCTAAACCCAGAGCGTGGGTCCTCTTTGCTCTCTCCGGGAGTTGGCAGGGGACGGGGACAGGTTGCTTTGTCCCCTGTTTTTCCCCAGCTGTGACACAAAGCACTACGAATGCAAAGGGTTACTTTAGAGCAAGGTAAATACAGCTGCTCTTAATGCTCTGTCCTCGGGCTGGAGCAAGACAGGGACATTTTTTCACCTTGTGTCTGGGGGTGCAGAATTTGCACCCCTTCTTCTGAGGGACAGACGGGCAGGTTTTTCCCATGGCCAGGAGTCCACCTGAAAAATAACAACGGTGGTGGTTCAGATTTGGGTTTCTGCTGTTCTCTGCCTTCTCTCATCCCTCTTTTTGTTCCTTCTGCCCCAAAGAGGAGGGAGTTGGGGCTGATGTTGGAAGTCTAAACCCAGCTGCAGTTGGAAACGCAGATTTGTAGCTCTGGCATCCCCACACGTCGGAAGCGAATATTAATGCTCCTGCTACTAACTTTATTACAAGTGCCTTTGCCAAATAGTCTTGTTATTCTCTTAGCGATGGTTCTTAAGGCCTGATCAATGAGAGAGAGGTGTGAAAGTGCTTTGTTTCACGATTGTTTTCACAGCCCAATGAGTTACCGCGCGGCACCGGAGCCTGAGTAACTGTCGTGGCTGCGCTGGGGCTGCAGCCGCTGTGAATTTCCATGTAGCAGTTTAAATCTCTTTACTGAAATTTAAGCTGATGTTCCATGTTTTACTAATGCAGCAATAAGGGGTCGGGCATGGGATTGTGCTGCTCTGCTTTAACAACCTGCCCTGTGTCATCTTTGAGGGCTTTGTGCTCTCTTAATTCACAGCAAATGCCATATAAAATGCAATGGCTTCAATCTCCTTGGAAGTCAGGGGAGTCTAGATGCAGCGTTTAGCATTCTCTAGCATTCCCAGATGCAGGGATATTTTTTCCAGACCTCCTTCCAAGCCGGACAGCTGATTTACAGACTTGGAGAAGTCTTCCAGCCTCCATCTCCAAACTTTGTGGGTCCTTGCCAGATGGCAGCATGTTTAAATGGCTCGAAAATGGCTTTTTCTTTGTTTCAAAGCAAAAAGTCTTCAATGAGGTGGAGCAGCGCCTGTGAATCAGGATGGTAATTGCCCATAATGAAAATCAAAAGTACTTGGAAGACTGACTGCACTGGCTGACCGGGCAGAAAGGGGCTTGGAGATAGCTGGTGGTGGGAGGTGGAGAAGAGCAACATGTTCAGGAACGTCCATATGTTCCGTGTGAGGGAGGAGAGTGCTATTTGCTCCTCCGCCTCCACGGCTCTGCTCATCCCTTGCTTCTCCACCTGCTCGTGCTATCCCTGGGGACGGTGGTCATCTGCTCAGCGGGTGAAGGACAAGTTAGGTGTGATAAGGAGGAGTTGGGTGCTGGTGCGGGTAGAGAAGGTGCAGAGGTGTCCTGCTTCCTCCTGTGTTTTTACGGCTGGATTTTCCAAGTTGTCCGATGGCATGTCTCGTATGTTAGTGGAGGAAGCAATCATACACAATGGTTTGGGTTGGAAGGGATCTTAAAGACCATCCAGTGCCACCCCCTGCCCTGGGCAGGGACACCTTCCACCACACCAGGTTGCTCCAAGCCCCCTCCAACCTGACCTTGAACCCCTCCAGGGATGGGGCAGCCACAGCTTCTCTGGGCAACCTGGGCCAGGCTCTCACCACCCTCACACCAAAGAAGTTCTTCCCCACATCTCATCTCCATCTCCCCTCTTTCAGTGTCAAACCCTTCCCCTTTGTCCTGTGGCTCCCCTCCCTGATCCAGAGTCCCTCCCCAGCTTTCCTGGAG